>CABFWO010004024.1:35953-73239 GCA_902155825.1 Timema genevievae
GGGGGGGGGTTCCTAAATGGTTTTACACTCTCCCTCAACGCAAATGCGAGTTCACTTCCTTTAAATTCAACCCTCCCAATTCCTAATCCATTAGCGTAATTAGTACTTAAGCGTATAACCCGAACGGTTAGTAAGACGCGGTGCTAAATATTATTATTATTTTGGACAAAAAAAGTCATTTATATAAAAACTGTAAACATACTTTCGCTCCCTTCGGCCGCACCTTAAGATAACAAACGTTTTAATCCAAAGCTTGGACACTAAGGAGAATAAACTATCGGATTAAAGAGAGAAAAAAACAGAATTTGTTTTTACTTAAAGCTTGTATTTCTCTTTTTTTATTTATTTTTCTCATATGTAAAAATAAAATTAAAAGTATGATTGAAAAAAAGAGGATTGCAATAAAATGCAATCAATTAAATTCTACATATTTATTACTATTATCATAATCTTTCCAATGGATGTAGATATTTTCCCCATGTGGTCTATGATTTAATATCCGTCCGCGATTATCCTCCCTTTTTTCACTAACAAGACAGTGTAGAAAGAGATTATTTTTGTTTTCCAACCCGCTTCAGTGGCCAAATAGTCTAAGGCGGTCACTCTAGTGTTATATTAACCTGCTGATGACACGAAGATCAGGGTTCGAATCTCGGGTATATTCACCGAGTTTATTTTTTCCTTAAACTTTTTTTCCACTCTTCCTATACGCAAATGAGGATATAATTTCTATAAATTCAAGACTTCTCATCCATAGCACATCAGCGTGATTAATACACATAATATAGTCTGATTTTGGTAAGAAGAATCTTTTTGGAAAATACAAACTTATTTCTTTGTAACGAATATTGATAATATTTTATTACATTAAATGTGACCCGCCTCGGTGGCGTAGTTGGCTAACGCGCTAGTCGTGTTGAGCTCGACTGTTGAGGACGGGGAGATCGAGGTTCGAATCTCGGTCAGGTGAGCTGGGTTTTTTTCCTAAATGGTTTTCCACTCTCCATCCACGCATATCCGGGTTCACTTCCTCTAAATTCAGCCTTCCCAATTTCTAACCCATTAGCGTGATTAGTACTTAAGCGTATAACCTGAACGGGTAGTAAGACGCGCTGCTAAATAATAATATATTATTTTTGTGATTTTTTGTTTATTTATCATATCTATCAAAGTGACATTTGCAGATAACATGACTTGATGTATGAATATATTTAAATTGTTTTAGTAACTACCGGGTTCTTCCTACCAAAATCAGGGTATACATATAAACTAGACGGTTAGTAATAATAAATATATAATATATTATTCAAAGTTTAAAAAATTTAAATAATTGATTATCTTACCCTAATTTCATACAAACTTTGAACTTACATAACTCAACCCAATAATTTGGTATCTCTCTTTATGCACCACGTCTTACTACCCGTTCGGGATAAACGCTTATGTACTAATCATGCTTATGGTTTTAGGGATTAGGAAGGCTATATTTAGAGGAAGTGTACACGCATTTACGTGGATAAATCGGCCTCAGTACATCCAACCGAGATTCGAACCCTGATCTACCCGTCATCGGCAGTCGAGTCTACAGCGAGAGTAGCGTGTTAGACCACGCGGTCACCGAAGCGAAAATGAACACAATTAAATATTAGCTATAACTGTTATATTTGATGTGGGATAGCATATTATTGCACCAAGTGCTTTGATTTAAATGTACATAAAAGGACGTGGAGTAATAATAATAATAATAATAATAATAATAATAATAATAATAAAACAATGAATATGAAATGTAGATTACTTTTTTATAGTGATCTTAAGATAAAGTTTGTGTGGTTCCCTTAAAAAAAGAAAAAAAAAGTCTTGTCTTGTCTGTTTAGCGTCCAAATTAATGGCCGGGAGGTGATTCAAGGTCATATGTCTTATGAAATAATTAATTGGTCCTCTAGAGGCTGTATGTAAAGTGTATTATTCCGCGCGCTCAAGAACTTTATGAACCTTTGCGCATGTTTTGTTTTTTTTAGTCGATTAAAATGTCCTTTCACGTCGTAGCGGATCAAATGATGCGGATTAATATATTCTATGGTGGGCGCTGGGGTGGGCTTGGGTGCGGCTGTAGGGGTGGTATTAGGGGGATAAGGAAAACCACCCCCTTATAGCTCGACCAGGTTTTGAACTCAGACCTCCACAACACCAACAACTACTAATCCCCACTGCATGTGCTGAGGGGGTGGCTTATATTAGAAGGTTTTCCACACTTCTCCCATGCAAATGCGCGCACATTTCCTCTAAATTTTAACCTCTCTCGTAGTAGTGTAAGTTAAGATTGTACGAAGCTTCGATATTTCGATTCCTTATCTAAATATTGTTAGTATTTATTAGGGATGTGCGAAGACCACTTTTTCAATTCGAAGCGAACTCGGATCGAATATATGAAATATTCTCGAAGCCAAATCGAGGTTCGAATGTTTTCTTTTAGTTGTTTTAAACTTTAAAAAATATTAAATTATGGTTATTTATATAAATTAATGCACTAATATTACTTGGAAAATATTGTATGTGCTATATTTGTAATATTTTATGTTAATCTGACAAATCACAACTTACAATTAAATTACTTCAGTTTTTTTTTTCCATATGAATATTATTATGTAAGGTATAAAACAGCTCAGAATGGCAGTAATAATCTATCTTATATAAATATACATTAATAATAATAATAATAATAATAATAAAAGGAAGTGTGTGTTTGTGTGCGATGCCCAACCAAATCTACGGCACGCAGAGATCTGAAATTTTTAACTTAGGGGACGGAAGGGGGTCCGAATGCACCTCGAAGCCGGATTTAAAATAACTTTTTAATCAGGCAATTTTTAACAAATTTTTGAGGAAAATATTTTTAATCTGGTTTAAAATTACGTTTCAGAGATAATGTTTCCATTTGAAATCGGGCACCATGGGTGGGGTGGGGAGGGGGGGGAGCTTATATAATTCTTATACCACAACTGTGAGTCACGGGCAACGGCGTGCGGGGGTTCTAGTTCAACATAAATTGATTATTTTAGAGCTGTCAATATTTTTATTGGCGAAGCTTCAAAGCCGGAATTTGTTTCGAAGCGAGGTCGAATCTGATGTTTGTTTCGAAGCCAAGTCTTAGTTTCAAAGCTTGGCACACCTCTTAGTATTCATTTTAGATTCGAAATACCTATTCCTAATATTTGAATTATCCTGTATAGAATTCGAGATTTCAAATCTAATACAGTGGATCCCAGATTAGTATGTAATTTAAATTGATATTTGTATCTAAAAGTTAAACATTTGAATAATTTAACTTTTTAATAAAGTTTGACATAGATCAATAGACCCAACCTTATTAACTTGAGAATATTTTAGTTTTTAAAATATAGTCATTATCTGGACAAGATTTATCGACTTTAATTTTTTAATTTGACTCAGTAAAAATTATATAATTTTACATTTTATTTAATTTTTAATTGATAGCATTTAACCATAAAATGTATATTATATTTGAATGTGAAAATATTTCCATTATGAAACCTTCTTTTCAAATTCGATTCAAACAATTTATCTTTTAAAAATATTCGATTCGAACCATTTTTGTTTTTAAAATATTTGATTCTAACCATTTCAATTTTTAAAATATTCGATTCAGATTCGATTCAAACTATTTCAAATTTTAAAAAAATATTCGATTCGGATTCCATTCCAAACATTTTCGTTTAAAAAATATTCTATTCGAATAATCTCGATTATTATATAATCAATTCGAGGTATGTAGTAAGCAAAGATTCCGATTCGATTCGAAGTTGAAAACTTTGAATTTGGGAAGGCTTAGTGCAAATATGCAGATAGCATCGACAAATAAAAAGACGTGTTGCACAGAAATTAAAATAAATGTAAAATAAATGGTATGATGCACCGCAATTTCTCGCACCTTTATTTAAGTTATACTTTTAACTAGTAAGATATATAAAACACAATAATATACATTGTTATAGAAACATATTGGGAGGAAATAATATAATAACATTACACCAAAGAACATACATGGGATAATAATATACATTGTTAAAGAAACATATTATTTGTTTTATACTTCCAATTTCTCATAGCTTTATTTAAAAAAAATATTTATTTATAACTCGGAATATCTTGAATTTATAAATAATTATTTATATTAAAAGTTGTTAATATAATTATAAGAGTACTAAAACTTTGTAATAGTAAAGTTATTTTAATTTTAAATAATAGCGGGGATGTGATTAAAGTTGTAAATTTCCGCTGAAGTCAAGTATCTTTAAAGTCATTTTTATGAGTAAATAAAACGCACAATTTTGTTTGTGATATTAAACAGAGACTAGATACGAATTTCAATCAAAATTTCTCTGAGGAACCTTTTTGAAAACCCTTAATACCAAGTTTTAACCCGTTTGGTAAAATGCTTTAGGCTCTAGTACCAATAACAGACAAACTGACAGATGGAATTGCAAATAAAAACATTTAAAAAAACTTTTTCTTTGGCTCAAAAAGTCATGAAACGTCAACATCTATCAAAATCTCGACTTATAATTCTTATAATTCAAAGCCTCAAAGAGAAAGTATTGTGATCGTCAAAAAAATTAAACTCAAAATTTTGATTAATGAAATATGACCCCCTGAAACCAAGAAAGTGGTTTTCGCAATGCCGTCTGCCTGTACCTTGGGTTAGAGACGAAGCTGTTTGATAGATTGGGTTAAAACTTGATATTTGGGCTTTTCAGAAGGTCTCCCCCCCCCCAAAGGTATTTTTGGAATTAGATATCCAACCTTAAATTTAAGGGTAGTTTACTGAAGGACAAAAATAGAGGAAAAAAGTTTTCTCAAAATTCGCTTTAACGATTTTGATTAAATTTCATATCTAGACACTGTTTTTTATTATAATAAACAAGATGTAAATTCTCATTTTCTCATAAAACTGAGAGGGTACTTTATATGATAGAAAATTTTCCAGTTTTTATAATTTCTCCGTAACTATTGTAAAGTTGTAATACTATTATAGATAAAAATATTTTATTTGAAACATATTTTTATAAAACCAATAATTTCTGAGCTATAAGCAAATATATATATATATATATATATATATACTTTTTATTTCTGGTCTTTGAAAATGAATTTAATTCTTATGCCCTTTAGTGGACAAAGATATTTCTCTTTTCTCAATTGTTCTGTAACAGTGTTCCTAGTTCCTAATGCTATAGATTAAGTAACAGTGTATATTATTTCATTTATGATCTTTGGTGTAGTATTTCTACAACAATGTAGAGACCTATTATTTTGTTTCACAAATCTTACGAGTTTTTAGTGAATGTCTATTTTAAGATGAAAGCGGGAGAAAGTTTTCGTGGTGCGCCGCACCATTTATTCTTACTATAAAAATATTTTGTCTTTCCGAGTAGTCAGGAGAAAGTAGGGGGGAAAAAAAATGTGACTACTTTTATTTGTAACCAAATATACCTAATGAAACAATGGAAGGGATGATTTGAGGTTAGGAGAAGCATAGTACGCTGGTATAATAAGGGAGGGAGGGTTTTCACCCTTGTATGAATCTGACTACCCCCCCTCCCCTCTAGTTGCATCTCGTGTTGCATATATACTACCTTTGCGTGGAAGGGATGAAGCTTAAAGAGGGGACGGGGGAGGGAGGACGGGGGAGGGGGGGGGGAATGAGTGAAGTTTCGTAGTAGAACGACAAAAAGCTTTGCAGTCCTGTCTCTTTTTATTTTTTCTCTTCCACCTGTTTTTTTTTACCAACCCCGTAATTTTTTTTTGCAGTCTCAAATACGTAGCTGCGCAGGACACCATTGCGCAGCCTCACGATCATAGGTATCGATTCTTCCCGTAGGCCCGGGCATGCAAAGCTGGCGGCCTACCGAACCAGGGGAAGGGGGAATGGTTGGTACGGTAGATTCCACTTTTTTTTCCCCTCCAATATAATTATATAAATGAAAAAAAAACACACACGCTATTCCGTATTAAGAAATTTGTTCTTTTTCTAGAACCCAAATCCAAGCTTACATCAAATACTATACAGTAAAATTAGAATATAATAATTTATTTAAGGAAAACTTTCTGAACTGAGTGATTGTATCAACGCACGAGAAATGTCTATGAGCGAGCGCTAAAGGACCTACCAATGTTGCCGTGAAAGGTATCTCCACATACCTTCCAGGGTTCTTTTTCACGTCACAATCGACATTGGACCGACGGCTTTACTTCCCTTCCGAAGGAAATTGTGCTACGGATTTTAATCGCTCAAGACAAATCCGTTGACCTCACCTGGGTTTGAACCCACGAGCCTCGGGTCTTGAAGTGAACATTCTACCTTTAAGACCACCAAGGTTAACAATATAATATAAATAAAGTTTAGAATTTAAAAAAATACCTTTAAGCTATAAGGTAAGGAACTACTTTTAAACCCGCTTCGGTGGCCACGTTGTCTAATGCGCTACCCTCGCATTAGACTGCCAATGTCAGGAGAGATCGAGGTTCGAATCTCAGTCGGGTTTACTCAGGTTGTTTTTTTCCAAAATTGTTTTATACTCTCCTTCTATGCAAATGCGGGTACACTTCATCTAAACATAACCTTCTAACCCTTAAAACCATTAGCGTAATTAATACATAAGCGTATAACCCGAACGGTTAGTAAGACGCGGTGCTAAAAAAACTGCTTTTATAAAGTTGCCTATTTATATTTAATCTGTATTTTAAATAGATAGAAATAGTTTTTTTTCTGGAGCACACTTTGAGGTACGATATAATTTATCATCGCAAAGTTGAAGGAATATTAAAAATAAAATAACTACCTTTATTTGAAATAAATTATTATGAAACAAAATATTTTCCCAGATCCAAGCAAATGTATATTTTTAATTGGAGGTATCGGAAATGGGGATTTATTGTCATAATCTTTGATGAAGAAATAGGTTACTATTTTCTCGAAATGTTTTTGTAACAGTGTATATTATTTCATTTATACTCTAAGAAGGACCACGTCTTACTACCCGTTTGGGCTATACGTTTATATACTAATTACTACGCCAATGGTATTAGAGATTAGGGATGTTATATTTGTGTGGAGGGAGAGTGGAAAACCATTTTGGAGGGAAAAACAACCCTCGGTTCACACGACCGAGATTTGAACCTCTATCTCCCCGTCATAGCAGTCTAGTCTACTGCGAGAATAGCGCGTTAGACTACACAACCACCGAGGCGGGTCTTAGGGAGAATATTATTATTATTATTATTAGCACCGAGTCTTACTACCCGTTCGGGTTGTACGCACTTACGCTAATGTGTAATGGTAGGGTGATTGTGAGATGAAAATGGAGGACCTACAGTTTAACGTGGGATCCGAACCACGGTGGAGGCCTGGCATTCAACACATTCACAAGTTGTGATTAATAGACGTCTTGTCAGAGGTGAAGGAAGGGTTTGGCAATCAGATAAATCTGTGCCGGGACCGAGGATTGAACCCCGGACCCTCAGCACAGAAGTCCGACACCTTACCCCTAGACCACCATGTCACCTTTAGGGAGAATAACGGGGGTTCTTTTTCATTATGTTTCTGCAACATTGTATATTATTTCGTTAAAACATATTCTACGAGTTTTAAGGTTGAATGGAGCGAGAAAGTCTGTTCGGTGTAATGTACCATTTATTCGTTTATTAAACAGTGTAATGAAACATCTTCCTGGGTTACCCACGCAATGTCATGTGTTCGCCGTTACCTGTTAGGAAACGAACGGTAAAAAATAATAAACGACATGAAAGGAAAAAATAAATAAAAAATTGCAAGACACTTCGTGAAGGTCACCCAAACCTAAAGTTGGTTTTAACGGGATAGAGAAAAAGAGACATTTTTGTCTCGTGGAATCCTTCACGAAAAAAAAAATAAGAAAGAAAACAAATTTGTTCTTTATTGATACTCTTGAAACAAAAAAAAAAGGTGACAGACAATTATTTCTAATTGAGTTATTTAACGTGGACCCTGTAAACACACAGATCATGCACGACTCACAAACTAAATTAAAATAGGAGAGTTATTTATTTTTCAATCTGTTTTCTGCGGAACAATATGGTCCGTCGGATGTGCTTCAGAATCGTTGTTGCCTACTTGGAGATTTCGAAGCTATTTTACGAAGCGTTGAAACACTAAAACCAATAAATATATATTTTTAGAAGTGATAATGTTTATTTTTGCACTGCTCTTAACTGTGTCCATGTGTCATTTGTAAACTACATTTAATTTAATTTAATTTAATTGAAATACCTACCCAGATACGACTCTCTACATAACCATAGTTAATCCCACCTTCATCTACATTTTAATTATAATAGTTTAAAAATATATATCAAGGAACAGGCTCATTTATATGGGCGTTCCAGGTGAGTTCTGAGACAAATTTAATTAGTTAGAAACATAGATATAGCCTTCTCTAAACAAATCAAGTCCTGTTTTTAATAGGGTCACAAGAATCCATTCTAAGATAAATGAGGTTTGTTTTAGTGGTTTTGAAGCTTCCGAACTGACATTACCATAAGAAATATAGCAGTGTGAGGGTCACAACAGAACATTCTAAGATAGTTGAGGATTGTTTTAGTGGTTTTGAAGCTTCAGAACTGACATTACCATAAGAAATTCAGCAGTGTGAGGATCACAACAGAACATTCTAAGGTAATTGAGGATTGTTTTAGTGGTTTTGAAGCCTCTGAACTGACATTACCATAAGAAATACAGCAGTGTGAGGGTCACAACAGAACATTCTAAGATAATTGAGGATTGTTTTAGGGGTTTTGAAGCTTCAGAACTGATATTACCATAAGAAATACAGCAGTGTGAGGGTTACAACAGAACATCCTAAGATAGTTGAGGATTGTTTTAGTGGTTTTAAATCTCAATAACTGACATCACCATAAGAAATACAGCCTTGTGAGTATTTTCCCCTTTAAATAGGAGTCGCTAGTCAGTACTGGCAATGAAGTTCATTAAATCATTTCTGTTTCATTATGTTCCTGAAAATAATTTGCCCATTACGATACACATGTGTCGCAGTTGGTCGTGAAACATTATCTTTCACGAAACCACCGTTTCTTGGCGCGTGAAGACTTTTGATATCAGGTTTCAGTTGGTTCTTTCAGGTTTTTGCGATGCACGTATAAAGTTTCTTGTCAAGGACGAAAAATATCTTTAAAATGACTCATAAAAGTGATGCAACAGACACAGGATTAAATTTGTCCTTATCCACCTTAGGTCCGACAAGACAATCTAAGACACTGATATTTGTGAATTAACATATGAGGTTGGTGTACCAAATATATATGTAAAGTAGAACTTATTTAATTCTGAGCCCAAGGGATATATATCTAAAAAAAAAATTCTAATATAAAAAATTGTATTCATACATTTTGATGAATGAATATGTAATGAAATAGATTTTCAAGTTCTTGAATAGTTTCAGAACATAAAACTAAATGCAATCACATATGTTAGGAAATCTTTTCATACACCTGGATGACTTTTATTTCTTATATTATCTTTTGTTTAATATCCCCCACACCTTTATTGCAAATACTTGTGAAATATAACCACTTTTAAAACCCTCTCTTTCTCTCTCACTCCTTTCTGAAACAAATAGAACATGGTGCAACTTAAAGAAAGACAGAAAGAAGCCTCTAGAAGGATTTCTTTTGAATAATATACCCAAAAATAAGGCTCCTTTATTCATTCATTCTCTTCACAACCTTACTGAGAAAAGGTTAATTAATCTCAAATGAATGACCTGGCGGTCTAGGGGTAAGGTGTCCGGGGTTCAATCCTTGGTCCCGGCACAGATTTATCTGATTGCCAAAACCCTTCCTTCTACCTCTGACAAGACGTGTATTAATCACAACTTGTGAATGTGAGGAATGCCAGGCCTCCACCGTGGTTCGGAATCCCACGTTAAGCTGTAGGTCCTATATTTTCATCTCACAATTACCCTACCATTACACATTAGCGTAAGTGCGTCCAACCCGAACGGGTAATAAGACGCGGTGCTAATAATAATAATAATAATAATAATAATAATAATAATAATCAATCTCAAAAGTAACATTCAGTCCGCGACGCGTTGAGCTATCTAGCTAAAGCTGCCGCATCTTATTTACAAACGTAATTACTCAGGATCAATTGATTTTAAATTAATAAAAAAACAAGTTTCTACAAAAATAACAAACTCTTCACGTGTAAGTAGCATTAAAATCGGACCTACCACTATTACTCTTGATTCTAACCAACTCCACAACAAGAAAGTATCCTTACACTAGGCAGCTGGCACACGATAAATTAACAATCTCAAGTTATGCTACATATAAGTACACATTATAATTAATAATAATTAATAATAATAATAATAGTACATATCACCGCGTCTTACTAACCTTTCAGCTTATACGCTTAAGTACTAACTACTCTAATGAGTTAGGGTAGAGTTAGGAAGGTTGAATATAAAGGAAGTGAACCCGCATTTGCGTGGAGGGAGAGTGGAAAACCTTTTAGGAACCCCCCCCCCCCAGTTCACCCGAGCGGGATTCTAACCTAGATCTCCCCGTCCATGTCAGTTTGACTCAACACGAAACTAGCGCGTTAGCTAACTACGCCACCAAGGCGGTTCATATTATAATTTATATGCTTAATAGAACCTATACATACAATCTATACATAGATGAAAAAAAACAAGAAAAATTTCAACATAAAATATAAAAACTTGTAAAAAAATAACATATAAAAATTGCAAACTTAAATCAAATTTTGACATTACGTTTGAAAAAAATAGTTTACTTAGTTTGTTGTAGTTTGTTTATTTTGAGACTATAAATACAATCTTCAAGTTCACCGAATGCATTAAAAATGTTGTATTTTACTTCTTGGTCGGGATTCAGTGATTCTGTTAAGGTTTTCCATTATTGTAGATGCTTCAGAAACGGATGTTTATTGGTTATTCTGCTTGCATGTGTGTGATGTCTTCTTCGTCAGAGGATTCTAGGATATTTCTGTTCTTTACTTCTTCAAGAATATCCCCAACTGTAAACATCGTTAAGTCTTCAAATAAAAATATTCATTGTGTCAGATTAACACCTTATGTATATATTAAACAGTTTATTTTATGAAACAGTCTATCATTAGTTATGTAATTTATATATTTTTAACTTGTTTATCTACAATTTTACGCCTTCAGCTCTATATTCTATACACACATTAAGAGACGTATTAACCAGACTTTCTGTTATGCCTCTAGAATAGTAATTATAATGAATATCTCTAAACTTGAAATTAAAATTAAAATTGTAATAATTTGTAATTTGTATTGTATGGTATTGGATTGGATTGTATTAATTAATTTATTATAATAATAAACTCTCTTTCTCTAAGTTTGAAATGAGTAGAAACTCGAAAATATTAAAACTGTATAGGCTTCGAATCGTAAAAAAAAAAAAAAAAAAANAATCCTTCCAAAATTGGAATTAAATGTAATTTCTTATCATAAATTTTAGGAATTTCATGGGGATTCATTGTGGGCTCGAATTATCCAAATACTACTGTATTTATTTGACATGGATAAATCCCCCAAAATTGTTGAATTGGCACACCCAATAAATGTATGGCTACACGATCCGCACCGCACCACATTTTCTAACAATTTTTATATTATTTATAGACTGGGTTCTATTACAAAATAAGTTTGTATTTTTATTTTTTACTTGCATAGTTTTTCACCTATTTTCATAAAATTAAGTTAGCTATTAATTACGAAGAATAAAGTTTTAAGTTAGCTTATAATTAAGAAGAATGTTTGTTGTTCAATAAGTTGTTGTATATAATATTGTTTATCTTGTACGTAATGTTGGTAACAATGACTACAGCGTCACAAGTGCGGAGTAACGCTCTCTCGATGATTCGTCCGCGCCGGTGCAGATTCGTGTAGCCACTTGTATTTAAAAACATGGATACCATTCCACCGAAAAAATGTGGGGCGATGCGGACCGTGTATCCGGTCCTTAAGTGTAATATTTTGCAGCCCATATGTGCCATGTGCATCCTCGTGAGAAACTGAACCAAACACATTTGAAAGTTAATGGCTTGCAAACACATAATCGTCATTATTAACAATCATAAACAGGACCTTTGACACAAGATTTATAGCGCGACAATTTCGGCAGTGCCGCAAACAAAAAGTTTCAAATGTTTGGTATATAAAATATAAAAGTTGGCTCTTAATTGTATTATATAAAGATTTATTATTATAATATTAACGCAATTTTTTTGTTCTCCTTGCCTCGGTAATCGAGAAAATCGCCGCGCAGATGTTCAGCTCTAACGCGATATTTAATTTTACGATGCGTGTTTAAAAAAATATGGATCACGCCAAAATAAAGTAAAAAGATTCCAACAAGGCTCTTTTTCTATACCCTATATATTTAGTTTTATTTTAATATAATCAAATGTGTGAAAATATGATATCTCATTTTAAACGACTTTTTAATCATATTTGCGGCGCTATTAGACTAAGCTTGACGAAAAATATTGTTTATCTTTCTTAATATATATAAAACTCTTCTGTACGTGTGTATGTCACTGAACTCCTCCTAAACGGCTGGACCGATTTTGATGAAATTTTGTGTGTGTGTTTGAGTGGTTCCGTGGATGGTTTGGATTCATAATTGGACCCGGTAGGTGGCGCTGCAATCGGGTTCTAGGATTTTTTTATTTTTTAGGGAATTTTTTTTGGAGGGGATTTTTTTAATAGATTTTTTGCATATCAGAACATGTAACCTCAAAATGTCACCCCCCCCCTTAATATTTATAATCATGAATATAATATTACTAATTGACTGTTAAAAAAATCATAAGTTCATCAATAATTGACCGTTAAAACCTTCTGAAAAGTTCATGAATAATTGAACTTCTGAGAAATAATTCAAAGTTATGTTTGTTTTTCGATACAGCTGATATTTGTGAAGTTGTGGACGAAATGCCAAAAAATGAAAATATGTTTTATTTTGTATGTTGTCTTGACAAACACTGAATTTGTAATATTTGTGTATCTCACTAATTGGAGTTCATTGTGAGTTTATAATTGTGATGATCACATAGTATTTGTTTTATTATCGAAATCAATTATGCCACCCAAACAAAATGCCAACGTTCGGGCAGGACAGCGTCTGTCGGGTCCGCTAGTAACTTATATATGAAGTGCGTTTATTGTGATTACCAACATTACTGTTTTTCTTAGAACATTCTTGGGGGGTAGTTTACTGGAAGCCTATTATTGAAAATCTTGTTACAAATTATAATACACTACATGATAGAGTTGGTATTGTCGCCACCCCACCACCCCGCGTGCAAATCTGTCAGGAATGGCTTAGCGGGTGGAAAACCTCAAATAACTGTGTATAATAATTTTTTTGGAGACCGCGTCTTACTACCCGTTATGGTTATATGCAAATATACTATTATTACTCTAGTGATTGCAGGGATTAGAAAGGTTATATTAAGAGCAAGTTCACCCGCATTTTCGTGGAAAGAAAGCGAGAGTGAAAATCCATTTTAGAAAAAAACCACTCTCATTACACCCGTCCGAGATTCGAACCTCGATATTCCCATCATCGGCAGTCTAGTCTTAACACGAGAGTAGCGCGTTAGACCATGCGTCCACTTAAGCGGGTTCGTTTTTAGTCTTTTATTGGAAAAAATTGGGTAGAAGTTACTAAGAATGTACAGTATGTGATACACTTTTAACATTATTTATTTTAGAGTAGAATTTAGGTTAAGAGCTCATAGCTTTTGTCATTGTTCTATCTCTCAACAGTCTTCGAGCCTGATTTACTGTGGGTTCGCACGTTCGCCGAAAAAACTGGCGCGGAACAGAAACGTGGTCACGTGACGCTGTCTAAGCCAATCGCAAGGTTTCCGCCTCATCGGCGCGAGGTGTTCAACTCATCTCTACTTCGTCCGCTCTGCCTGAGATGCTCGGCACAAGAGAACCGATCAAATCTCAGAACCAACCGTCTCAAATCAGTGCGCATGCGCTGTAGAGCTAGAAGCGAGCAGACAGTTTCGTTGGCCGTTGTGAGGAGATTTGAAATAACTCGTTATTGGATTGTGCCACGACACAGCGTTATAATTTGAAAACATACAACGTGACAATGATCTAAAATATATATTTATCCACTAGAAAATAAAATATGTTGATAATCAGCTGTTTTAAATTAGTGTTGCAAATTGCAATGCATCATGGACACAGACAAATAATAGAGACAGACTGTCAACCTTACGGGATTTTCGCTGCGCTTCTTTTGACAGCTTGAGTCCTTCAACACTAGGCTTCGCTAGTGTCACTGCTGGGTGATGATAGTACTGTACGGAGCGATCCTAGTGGTGAAGGACTCAAGCTGCCAAAAGGAGCGCAACTATTTTAACCTGGAGGTTGAGAATCTGGGTATATTATTCGTCTGTGATCATGGGTCAACATACAGCGAGTGAATTGTTGCGCGTCTGAGGCAGATTCTGCTTTCTATTTTCGGCGAACTTACGAATCAAGCTTTAGTTGTTACGACTCTTAAATACTCTGCGTGATCTTACAAAGCTTCAACTATACCGTGATTAGAGGATACTTTGACTTTTGAAAAGATCTTTTTTTGTCACCGCCTCTTAGAGTCTGTTCATGATAGATTTTTACCTGGATGACAGTTTAAAAATCATATGTATAGGTTTTGGGTTGACAACACTTGTAAAAGATCACTGTTTTGTTATAAATACTAAGTTATTTAATTAAATGTTATAGTTTACATTTTAATAATTTCTTTTTACCCAATCCGAAACGATATTTTAAACAAACCGTAATTATTATTATTAGCACCGCGTCTTACTACCCGTTCGGGTTATACGCACTTACGCTAATGTGCAATGGTAGGGTGATTGTGAGATGAAATGGAGGACCTACAGCTTAACGTGGAATCCGAACCACGGTGGAGGCCTGGCATTCCACACATTCACAAGTTGTGATTAATACACGTCTTGTCAGAGGTGAAGGAAGGTTTTGGAAATCTGATAAGTCTGTGCCGGGACCGAGGATTGAACCCCGGACGTCAGCACAGAAGTCTGACACCTTACCCCTAGACCGCCAGGTCACCCTAAACCATAATTAAAAGTACTTATTCTCCGTTTTGGAATTGTTATCTATGATGTGTAACATAGTGCATACATTAATACCTTTTAATACAGGTATTGTATTTGCTTAGAAAAGAGAAAATATTTGTCATTTTTTATATAAATAATAAATTATTCTATGATTATTTTATCGTATTTTGAAATATTTAACTGAATAAAATATTGTTATCCACTGCGTGGGTGCATCATTGTAAAGAACTTGTTTCAGTCATGTTCAATCATATGGTTTAAATTCGTCGGTTGCCATTTTGAAGCTATGTTCGTTAGACCTTTTGTGAAAGTGATATGAATAATATTTTTTTAGGTGGAATAAAACGATAAATAAGCTTTGTGTCCGATCTAAAATAAAAATATAAATAATATTGACCTACATTTCTGTGGCTAACTATCAAATTCATACATGACCATACTTTTTATTACAGTTATCCAAAGTGACAAACGTTAGCCGTTGGTGTAGGGATATATTAGGGACTATTTCTAGTAACTTTTTGAGCTGTCATCCAAATAAACTAAGGTCGCGAATGTATTATACTTACTGTTGAGGTTATACACGTTATAATAACTACTCTAATGGGGTAGGGATAAAGAAGGAAGCTTTTTAGAGGTAATGTACCCACATTTACGTGGAAGGGAGGTGAGAAAAAATTTAGAAACATCCAGACTCAGTAGACACGACAAGGATTCGAACCTTGATCTCCCCTTCATCGGTGGTCTAGATTCCTGCGAGGGTAGCGCGTTAGACTATGCAGCCACACGAAGCGGCCGTCATTTTAGTTGAATCTGACGTAACCCCAGAGCGGATACTTCTTGTCAACTTCCCGTCAATTCGTCACGCAAACAAAGTAGCGTGTTTTTTTTTATCTCTCTCTTTCAATTAAACGGTAGTTGTAGAATTACTTCCTCTAAAAAAGGAACCGGTTTATCAATGGGACTGGTCTTAAGCCTTGAGTGTAGCCCATAGCCTGCGGAGTACAAACTATTACGCGGCCGCAATGGTAAAAAAATAATGAGTTGAGTTTTTTTATTTTATTTTAAACGAGGAATTATTTAATAGTTCAGGCTAGACGAAAAACTATGATCAATTAAGGTGGTAGATACATATTTTAATGCCGGAAACAATTTTTTTTAAGAACAATTAACTGCCTGTCTGTCACCCACTTTAATTAACGGCGTTGTCTACTTGGAGATTTCGAAGGTATTTCGCGAAGCGGGTTGCATCTTAACTTGACGCACCTAAGCAGTCTAAGCACTATCACACTTAGACACCAGTGTACGAAATAGAAAGAGAGGGAATAAAATGAGCAGCTCACCCTACGAGGTCTCTTGTTTATCCAAGGATAATCCTTCCCCTCTTCCACTGACGAGTTTACACACTCACTCGACTATTTTAACCTTGAAGACACCAACTTTCTTTTTTTTAAATTACCTTGTTTCATCTCAAAATAGAGAAATTTACTAAAAAAAAATTGTAATAAATTAAATAATATTCATTTTTGTAAATGCACTCCACCAAAAAAAATAAATGAAATAATATACACTGTTATAAAAACATTGAGAAAAGAGGAATACTTCAGTCTTCCAAAGAGAAGAACACTCAAATTTATGTCAAAGTCCTTCATAAAGATATACCTATATTTTTTAGCTTATAACTCAGAAACTATTAATTTCATAAAAAGCTTTTTGTTTTTAATAGCTATAACGTAATATAGTATAATTTTATAATGAAAAGTTATTTTCATATCTGAAATAGTTAAGGCGATATTATCAAAAATGGGAAAATTTCCGCTTATATAAATTACCCTCGCAAATAATTTTCGTGGAAAAACTAAAATCACTATTTTGTTTGTAATGTTAAAGAATGCCTAGATACATAATTATATCAAAATCATTAGAGCGTATTTAGAGAAATTAAACTGTTTACTCTTTTTTACCCTTCAGTAATCTACCCTTAATTTTAGGGTTAGACATCAAACTACAAAAATTCATTAGGGAAGGACCTTATGAAAACTCTAGATAGGTACCAAGTTTTGGGCCAATTGGTAAAATAGTTTCAGTTCTACATTTATCAAAATTCAGAGTTCGATTATTTCGACTATTACAACACTTCTCTATCCGAGAGTCATTATCAAGTAAACAGAGGAACTACACGTTATAAGCAATAATATATCTAGCGGACGTATTTAAAAGGTTTCACTAGTATTTATCTTAAAGTAATTCCGATAGTCGCTGTCTTTAAATTGTTCCCTTAATCATTGTCTTGAAGTAGTTTCCCCTAATCACTGTCTCGAAATAGTTCCCCCTAATCATTTTCTCGAAGTAGTTCCCCTAATCACTGTATCAAAGTAGTTCCCCCTAATCCTGGTCTTAAAGTAGTTCCCCTATCCACTGTTTTGAAGTCGTTCCTCTAATCAATGCCTTGAAGTAATTCCCCCTAATCATTGTTTTGAAGCAGTCCCCCTAATCATTGTCTTGAAGTAATTGCCCTTATCACTGTCTCGGAAGTAGTTCCCCTCAGAACTGTATTGAGTAGTTCCCCTATTCACTGTCTCGAAAGTAATCTTCCTAATCACTGTCATGAAGTAGTTTTTTTCAACACAAAAAAACAATTTCCTACACTGCCGGACTTACTTTACAGGGTAAGTGGATGGTATCTTTTTTTATGTAAAGGTCACGGCGTACCACTGCTACTTATAGTCCATTCGTCACTGGAGCGGTGGTAATAAACAGCTACCAGATTTACTTTCATATATCTATTCGCCAAACCACATGATCTGCACGACCATGTGTAGAGCTATCGATTTTGGCGACCAAAACTTTCACAACAAATACATTTTGTTTATAATTATGTTTTTCTTTCAACCTTTTTTAATTTGAATATTTAAAATAAAATGGCTTTAACGATTTGGTTCAAAATTGGTATCGAGAGACTATTTTACATATAAATAATAATACATATTTATTTATACAAAATAAATTAATCTAAAGATAGCTTAGTTACAAAAAAAACTATAGAAAAAGTCTAATGATTTGGAAATGGGCCTTGAATATTGAATTATATTTAATATGGGAATTAGTGAATTATTATTATTATTATTACTATTATTATCATCACCTCATCTTACTACCCGTTTTGGTTATACGCACTTACGCTAATGTGTAATGGTAGGGTGATTGTGAGATGAAATGTAGGACCTACAGTTTAACGTGGGATCCGAACCACGGTAGAGGCTGGAATTCTACACATTCACAAGTTGTGAATAGTTTTCATGATTAATAATAACATGTTTTTATTTCTAAATAATTAATAATTTTAGGATATCTTACAAATACTTTAAAACTAAAAAAAATAATCTAAAAATCCAAAATTTGAATTAACCCTTTTCATGAGTATTTAGGCAGCTCTGGTACTAATAAATCAATAATCTCAAAATATGTTACATATAATAACACACATTTTGTATATGATATATATATATATAAAACACTTATAAACATTAAATACATACATAAAAAACAATAAAAATTCAGACACAAAATACAAAAATGTGTAAAATCTAGCATATATTAAACTTGCAGACTTAAATGAGAAATTAATGAAAGCCGAGCCAACACATCCCCTATATTAGGCAACCTGCTCACCACTAGTGATAATTCCCCGATTTATCATTACTATTGTGTCAATAGGCTTAATTCCAACTTTTACATTTTCGGTTTAGTAAAGATTGTTAAGTTAGGTTTGAAACTAATACAAACTCCAGAAAACATTAACGCTGTTTAGTCTTCGAATTATCCAAATATGTCCTCCTAAAATTCCAATTAAATATTATTTTCTATCATTTATTTAAATAGAAATTTTATGGTGAATCATGGTTGGTTCAAATTATCTAATTTTTATAATTAACCACTGTCGAATTAACCAAATCTTACTGCTATTTATTTTAGAAAATCTGTTAAATTTGTTTTAAAATTTGTATATAAAGAGTGATTATTTAGATTAAGATTATGTGTTTGTTTTTTTATGTGTAAAACTTATTTAAGGGTTGTCTACTAAAAACCTATTTTTGATTATTTTCTTCTAAGTTATAGTACACAATATGAGAATGTTTTTGCATTTGTTTCGTAACATTTATGATATCTTCTGCTAGCTGGCAGTTACCAACACTCCTATGGCGAATGGACTGTAGATTGAAATCATTAGCATTTATTATTTAAAAGGTCGTTGAGAACACTCATTAAATTTAAGTGGCCATGGTCAGTGAATGACATTTACAATTCCAAGTGCGTCACACCACAGAGCCAAAAAAAGGTCGTGTAAGTATGTAAATATTAATAACGAGTCTATTTATAATTTTTTTTTAGTACCGGGTTTTATGTCCTACTTTTCGCTCCCGTTATGCCCATACGTACTTATTATGCTGATATTTTAGGGATGAGGATGGATGAATCTTAGAAAATATGTACCTGCATTTGAATGGAGGGAGAGTCGAAAAAAATTAAGAAAAAAACCCGGCCAGGATTTGAACCCCGATCTCCCCGTAATTGGCAGTCTAGATTGCGAGAGTGATGCCTTAGACCATGCGGCCACTGAAGTGGTTAAGAATAGTCATAGGCCTATACGTAAAGAAAATTTCCTTTTTAAGATAATATGTACCCAGCATTATACGCGGATGGAAAGTGGGAAACCTTTTATAGAAAAAAAAAGTTCATATTGACGGGATTCGAACACGCATCTTCACCATCACAGGCAAAAGAAACTAGTATGAACTTGACGAATAATCCACCTGCCCCTAAATGAACGTGTTACATTTGTTAAAAAAAAAAATAATATAGAACCAACATATACACTTATTGACATTTCATTTTTTAAAAACGTATTATTTGATATTATTATTATTATTATTATTATTATTATTATTATTATTATTATTATTATTATTATTATTATTATTATTAGCACCGCGTCTTACTACCCGTTCGGGTTATACGCACTTACGCTAATGTGTGATGGTAGGGTGATTGTGAGACGAAATGGAGGACCTACAGTTTAACGTGGGATCCGAACTACGGTGGAGGCCTGGCATTCCTCACATTCACAAGTTGTGATTAATACACGTCTTGTCAGAGGTGAAGGAAGGGGTTTGGCAATCAGATAAATCTGTGCCGCGACCGAGGATTGAACACCGGACCCCCAGCACAGACCCCTAGACCACCAGGTCACCTATTATTTTATAAAACATAATCTTGGGATAATAATATATTATAATATAAAGTATAGTAATATAATAACAACGCATGGACATAACAAAGAAAATTATGGAAATGAAGTAGATATGTAGAGAAAAGACTGCAAGGGAGGCCATAAGAAAGAGATGGAAGGAGTAGATAATAGAAAGTGTGCAAGTGAGAGGAGAAGAATGGCGGAAGGATAGAGGAAGATGGAGGTATTTTACTAAACTGACCCGGCCACAGGCTGGAAACAGTTGTTGATTATGATGATTATTAATATTTCGCGTCTGTGCTACTATATTCGTAGTCCATTAATGGAAATATTAGCCAGTACTAATGTACCATTTCCCAGGGGACATACTAATCTCTCATCCTTTCCTTGGAGGCTCTTTCCATGTCCCTATGATGATGAATATGACGGGGTGGATGGAACCAATTCAGATTTTAACCTACCTTAAGCCTAATTAACCAAACCCCCGGTGACCGTGAAAATTATTTCAATTTCAAGAAAAAATCCCTCGGTACCAGGCGGGAATCGAACCCGGGACCTTATGAGTCAGCAGCCCAGGATCTCTGACCACTAATACCACGAGACCGGTTAATCTTGAGATGAAAATTACAAAAAAAAAAAAATTCAAATTTCCCGGCGTTTAGGAATCTTCGCTAGACTATACTAGCGCCTAAATGACCTATTAAAAAAAACACTTCGGTGGTTATATGGTTTAAGGTGCTACTCTCTCAATAGATTAGACTTTCGATGACGGGGAGGTCGAGTTTAGAATCTCGGTCGGATGTATACTGAGGGTTGTTTATTTATAAAATGGTTTTACACGCTAATGCGGGTACACTTCCTATAAAATATAATTTTCCTCATATCTATAATTATTATTATTATTATTATTATTATTAGCACCGCGTCTTACTACCCGTTCGGGTTATACGCACTTACGCTAATGTGTAATGGTAGGGTGATTGTGAGATGAAATGGAGGACCTACAGTTTAACGTGGAATCCGAACCACGGTGGAGGCCTGGCATTCCACACATTCACAAGTTGTGATTAATACACGTCTTGTCAGAGGTGAAGGAAGGGTTTGGCAATCAGATAAATTTGTGCCGGGACCGAGGATTGAACCCTGGACCCTCAACACAGAAGTCTGACACCTTACCCCTAGACCACCAGGTCACCATATATCTATAATTATTAGTATAGTTAGTACATAAGCGCATAACCCGAACGGGTAGTAAGGTGCGGTGCTAAATAAATAAATAAAAGTCAGTGAGCCGAAGGCAAGGCACTTCAGATCGACGTTCCTTTGATGGCGAAACGAATGATACGCCTCTTTCCCTACTTATTCCGTAGCAGGCGATAATTTAGAAAGCTGTTTTGCGCTGCTTCGGGGTCAACGTACAGACCTGCCAAAAATATTCAGATGTGTGTCACGCGCCTTGTCTAGTTGGTGTACCACAAGTTCGTGGACCTACCCCCTCCCCTACTTAACCTCCTTCGCCCATAGGGGGGGATCTGGGGCGTCAAATAGAAAGAGGACGAGAGGTATTTTAACTTTTTTTTTTTATGGAATAATTCGTTTTCACCTGAAACTTTACTAACACATTTCTGGGTGAAACTATTTTGATGTATATATATATTTGACACACACGTTTTATTTTATTTTTTATTTATATAGATAACGTATTTTAATCGTAAGAAAAAGAAAATTACTTTTAAATTATGATGGAATTTTTTTTTATCTGCTCTCGAACTCAAAAAAAAGTGGGTGTTACAAATAATGTCTGTCTGTGTCTGAGGTTACAGCCCAAATAGTTTTAAGAATTTTACAATCACTTAATATTTTGATGTTTAATGGTCATACCTCTAGGCCAAATTGTTATTTTCAGTTTAGACAGTGAGTTTTTTTTAAAAATTATACAATCAAGAGGATTTGTAGACATATTTTATATAGCCTTCTGATTGAAATTCTATAAATTCTCCCCTCAAAAAAAATATGCTCGTGCCGCCATCTTGTAAAATAACGGCCAAAAATTTAGTTTTTAGCTTTTTGTTTTCCATACCGTTCATTTTACATAATAAAATTTCAGATGATAATTGTTAACCCTTTAATTATATACAATTTATGGCATTACCATTGTTTTTATTTGGTCAACCATGGAGCAAAAAATTGTTTTAAAATTTTGTGTTGCGTACGAATAATGTCATGTATGTCGTCAATCTGGGTCGGGTATTTTAGCGGGTGATTTAAATAAAAATTTGTAGGGAAAAAGGTCGTAGAAGGTAAATTGAGAATTATGACAACTTCTTTATTAACCGAAAGAAAATTAAAATTTATTCAAACAAATTTAAAATTATGATGAAGCACACTGGTGGAGTATGCACGCATATCATTTGAGCTAGTTCATTCCATAACACCTTAGTTCTTTATATCCTTATCTTGAGCTAGTTTATTCCATACCACCTTAGTTCTTTATATCCCTATCTTGAGCTAGTTCATTCCATACTACCTTATTTCTTTATATCCCTATCTTAAGCTAGTTCATTCCATACTACCTTAGTTCTTTATATCCCTATCTTAAGCTAGTTCATTCCATACTACCTTAGTTCTTTATATCCCTATCTTGAGCTAGTTCATTCCATACCACTTTAGTTCATTATATCCCTATCTTGAGCTAGTTTATTCCATACCACCTTAGTTCATTATATCCCTATCTTGAGCTAGTTCTATCCAGTCTTTCTTTGTATGTGGAGAAGGCATATGTTAATGTGGATGTAAACAAAGCTTGGGAAGCGATAAAGGAGGCTGGGGTATAAACAATGTTTATAATAAGTAAGGTTTGGATGTTTATGAGCTTAAAAATTGCGAAAAATGCTCTTCAAAATACCAATATAATTGAACCTAAAAATTAACAAATATTTCCTAAAAATGTATGTTAGTGTTAATTAATACTATTATAAATATGCCTCAAATCAAGGAAGTAGCTTGCAGTAAAAGAAACTAATCAACAAATATTTAGGTGACCTCTCGTTCTAGGGGGTAAGGTGTCGGACTTCTGTGCTGAGAGTTCCGGGGCTCAATCCTCAGTCCAGGCACAGATTTATCTGATTACCAAACCCCTTCCTTCACCTCTGACAAGACGTGTATATTAATCACAACTTGTGAATGTGTGGAATTGCCAGGCTTCCACCGTGGTTCGGATCCCACGTTAAACTGTAGGTCCTCCATTTTCATCTCACAATCACCCTACCATTACACATCAGCGTAAGTGCGTATAACCCAGACGGGTAGTAAGACGCAGTGCTAATAATAATAATATTAAAGGTGAAACTAGAAACATGATATGTCATAAACATCCAAGCCTTAGTAATGAGAGTGAAAAGTATGTCTGAGGATAGTATGAGTTGAACGGAGTATTTCCAAATAAGAAAAATGGAGCGAAGGCAGGGTAGTGCCCTATCACCATTACTATTTGTAATGGTAATGGAAATGGTCATGAATAAAGTGGAAGGAAAACTCGGGGAGGAAAGAATGAAAGCCATGATGTTTGCTGATGACTTGATGATATGGGGAGGAGGTGGGGGGTGGGAGAAGGAAAAGGAAGTACGTCAACATCTACAGGAATGGAATGAGGAAGTGAAAGAGTGTGGAATAAGATTCGGCGATGCAAAGTGTGAAGTGATGGTAGTGACAAGGAAGAGGATAAGGCCAAGTGAAGATATAAAGTTGGATGGAGTAGAGCTGAGAAAAGTAAAGAATGTAAAATATCTTGGAGGCTTGAATGGGGTGAAAGGTGGAAGTAGGGAGGATCTAATGGGAATAGGACAGCAAGGAGAGTTGTTCTATAGGTGTGTAAGAGACCTGCTGTGGAGAAGAAAAGTGCCCTTGAAGTGTAAAGAAGTGTTATACAGGACGTACTTTGTACCCATTGTCACATGTGCAGCAGAAACATGGACATTGAATGTAAGATAGACTAGGAAAGTGGAAGACATGGGAATAAATTTCGTGAGGAGCGTGTTAGTTGTTACGAGGAGAAACAAGATAAGAAATGAAGTTAACCGAGAAAGTATGGGGGGGTACAGGGAGTACATGAGATTGTAGAGGAAGCAAGACTGAGATGGTATGGTCATGTAATGAGGATGTTGGAGTACATGAGATAGTAAAGGAAGCAAGACTGAGATGGTATGGACATGTAATGAGGATGTTGGAGTACATGAGATAGTAGAGGAAGCAAGACTGAGATGGTATGGTCATGTAATGAGGATCTTGGAGTACACGAGATAGTAGAGGAAGCAAGACTGAGATGGTATGGGTATGTAATGAGGATGTTGGAGTACAAGATATAGTTGAGGAAGCAAGACTGAGATGGTATGGTCATGTAATGAGGATGGAAAAGGAGATAATACTAAAGAGAATAATGAAGATGAATTATATAGGGAAAATACTGCAAGGGAGGCCAAGAAAGAGATGTGGGGAGCAGATGACAGAAATTGTACAAGGGAGAGGAGACTAATTTATAGAATTTAAGGATGAAGAATGATGAAAGGATAGTGGAAGATGGAGGCATTTTACTAAACTGATCCGACCACAAGCTGGAAACAGTTGATGATGATTAATGTTGTCCTTAGGATCAAACTAGTTTCACAAGCCCGGTCCAGTCCATAGTTTCCATTTAGAACTACGACCAAATTTTTATAATCACAAATTTGATCGGTACAACTATATTAATGTGGAAAAGGTGGGTTTTTTCCTCAAATTTCAATTAACTACCAAATTTTCACCTTTGCAAAAACTTTTCACGACCCACAAGGAAAAAAAAAATCGTCTTTTGACCTAAAGGCTGGTAAGCAGTGATCTAGGTCACGTGTTTAAACATGGCATCGTATTTTAGAAAGTGCACGCGTTGAACTAACACACGACGTGAGATATGTATATAAAGCCATGTGTGTGAACGTATTTATTATTATTAAAAATTGAAGGTGTCATTCTAGAGACAGCATGATACTTAATTTTTTAGCACTGATTCTTACTATCCGTTCGGGTTATACACTTATGTACTAATTACGCTGATAGTTTTAGGGATTAAGAAGGTTATATATATATAGAGGAAGTGTACCTAGATTTGCGTGGAGGGAGAGTGTGAAACCAAATTGGGGGAAAAACCACCCCCACTACACCCGACCGAAAGTCGAACCCCTTTAATAATCTTGTTCACCTGGTTGATGATTAGTGGATAATTAAGACGGATGGACGGTGAACTATAATATTAAAACCTGAATAAAACAAGGGCTGATTTCGTGGGGTGGAAGGATTGGTTTTCATAAGGATTCTCCAAGTAAAAATTTAATAATTTTAATTAATTAATTTTTAATTTATAATAATTTTAAAAATAATTAAGCTTGTTTATAGAAATATTTTAATTAATTATAATAATATAAAGAAGAGTTGTAAGAAACAACACAATTTTGATTCATAAATATGCTATTTTAATAAAAAAGTAATAAGCATGTACCTAGGCCTAGAAAGTTTTAGTGTTGATATAAAAATATGTATCTAAATACAAATACCTAGCTATTATACTAAACTTAGTAATCTAACTACTGATTTTTTTAAAGGTTAAAACCACTCGTTTGGTTGCACCTTAGAACTAGGTTGAAAGAAATATAGGTAAGGTTATGTCGGAAATAGACTGAGGAAGATGAAAACTAGTCATTCTTTACATTATTAGGGTTTGAGTGTCAATATTTTTTAGTATTGCGTTTCATAATAGATATTTTATCTCTGTTAAATAATAGCATAGCAAATAATGGGACTATATATTTCAAAGTATTTTTAAGAATAGTATAATTTTTTTGCTAATATAAGTGGGAAGTTTTTACAATCAGTCCAAATAAAATCGATTCAAAAATTAATTTTAAATTAAAACTTTATCTGCTTTAGAACGCCCTTAAGGGGACCATAGACTTGCACGGAAATATCCTTACAATGTTTTATTTCTAGAAATAATGTTAGTTCTAAGGCTTCAAAACGATTAAAAGAATCCTGACTTATATTAGAATGTTCTGTTGTGACCCTCGCACTGCTGTATTTCTTATGGTAATGTCAGTTAGGAAGCTTCAAAACCACTAAAACAATCCTCAATTATCCTAGAATGTTCTATTGTGACCCTCACACTGCTGTATTTCTTATGGTAATGTCAGTCCTGAAGCTTCAAAACCACTAAAACAATCCTCAATTATCTTAGAATGTTCTGTTGTGACCCTCACACAGCTGTATTTCTTATGGTAATGTCAGTTCTGAAGCTTCAAAGCCACTAAAACAATCCTCAATTATCTTAGAATGTTCTGTTGTGACCCTCACACTACTGTATTTGATTTAAAAAAAGAACAGGAAGTTTTCTTTTTATTTAACCTGAACCAGTAGTGGAACCTTAAAATGTTTAATTAGAGAAATGGAACACGAACTGGAACCAATAACTATTTCGGTTCTACTCCTTGATCTAAAGGATAAATCTCAGCAAAGGTCTGTGTGGAAAGATTAATAGATAATAGCCACCATGGTTTGACCCAGAAAAACTTCATTTTTTTCCCTTTGTGCCGTTATAAAGTCATCAACATCTAGTCTCAAAGAACTACTTAATTTGACTAAAGCTGTCAGCGTTGCGTATCTCTTTGAATGTGGTACGCGGCCCTCGTGATAATAACTATGCGGGATAATTAAGACGATTAATTAGAAGCTTTACAGCCATTTAAGTCACGCTGTAGATACTGTATCAAGGTGATTACTCCATCTGACTAATTAGAGATGTTAGTTATGTGCTATGTAATCGTAGAAGGCGAAGGGGCTATTAAGGCGGCTGCCTCGGTCAGCGAGAAAGTACCAATCGCTGTCAGGCCGCACGGCTTAAAATACAATGGTTTGAGTCGTTTTATGGAACTACTTCTCTATTCTGTCTAAACATACACTCCTCTCGCCTTTCCTTTACAACCAACCTTTGTCACGTTAAAAAAAAAGAAAAAAAGAGGGAAATGAAATCTACGAAACTTCTCATCTTAATGTAAAGAGGAAAGCTCGCTGCTAATTCTCAAATATCAAACAATGACTGTATTTGTTAGAGGAAACTTCTTATCTCAAGGTAAAGAGGAAAGCTCGCTGCTAGTTCTCAAATATCAAACAATGACTGTATTTGTCAGAGGAAACTTCTTATCTCAAGGTAAAGAGGAAAGATCGCTGCTAGTTTTCAAATATCAAACAATGACTGTATTTGTTAGAGGAAACTTTTTATCTCAAGGTAAAGAGGAAAACTCGCTGCTAGTTCTCAAATATCAAACAATGACTGTATTTGTCAAAGGAAACTTCTTATCTCAAGGTAAAGAGGAAAGCTCGCTACTAGTTCTCAAATATCAAACAATGACTGTATTTGTCAAAGGAAACTTCTTATCTCAAGGTAAAGAGGAAAGCTCGCTGCTAGTTCTCAAATATCAAAGAATGACTGTATTTGTTAGAGGAAACTTCTTATCTCTAGGTAAAGAGGAAAGCTCGCTGCTAGTTCTCAAATATCAAACAATGACTACTGTATTTATTAGAGGAAGGCTATAACTGGAGCCCCACTTCATCAAGACTAGTCTCATAGCTACACTAATATAATTAAAAAGTCGTTAAAAATCATCTAATGTCACTTTTTCACACGTTTATTTCTATTAATAAAACTCAAAATGCAGGGATGTAGAGAAAAAAGAGACCTGTTGGAATCTTTTGGACTTATTTTGGATGAACCATATTTTGAAATAAAGCAACGTATAATTAAATATTGCATTAGAGCTGAACGTCTGCGCGGAGATTTCTCACTTACCGAGGCGGGCCACTAAAGACGATTAATTACAGTCTCTATATTAATCTAATACATGCTGTTGATACTGTAGCTAGGTGATTACCCAATCTGAATAATGATAGCTGTTAGACTATGTGCTATGTAATCTTAAAAAGAGAAAGGACTGAACTTTTAATACATTCAATCAGATACTTAAGCTGTAAGTGTAGTGGACACGGGTAAAGGCCAGTGATTTCTCTGTTTTTATAGCAAAACTTTTTTTGGTTAAAATAAATAAAAAATATTGCTCTAGTAGAAACATAGAGTTTAATTTTCTCCACATAGTGTTATCAACAGTTGTTGAATATCTGTCAAGGGTGTCCTGGAATTTAATGACAACCTTTTCTCTTTATTTAAAAAATATTCTCATCTGATGCCGCTTTGCTCGTGACAGATATTCAACAACTGTTGATATCACCGTGTGAAGAAAATTAAAATCTTTGTTTTCTACTGGAGAAATATTTGATTTGTTTTGACCAGAAAAAATGTTTTGATATTAAAACTGCAAAAATATCACCCTCAACTCACCTATTCTATACTCTCACCTTAAACTTAATCTCTTTTATAACAGTTCTCGAAGATTCAAAATCACAGACATCACAGGGTCATGCATAAATCAACTAACTTTTATTTCTTAACTTTTACTGACTCTCCTTCCCTTCCACTGTAACACAAAGAACACATTTATCCTAATCCCCCCCTTCCTTCAGCCTATGTTACGCAACTGCAAGAGTGAAAGACATTATTTCATAGGGTAACTTTTTTGTGATATTAAAGAGGGACTTAAATCTAATAAGAATATTCAGATCGTATTTTAAATCCAGAATATAAGTTATTCTAAAGAATTTTAAAGCAATACTTTATTATTATTTTATTTATGTATCTCTATGTTATTATGTACCTCTTTTTATGTATCTCTATTTTCAGCTAGCTATAACCAGTCAACTTCACTACACCCTGTCCATATATTGAGCTAGTTCCATCCAGTCAACCTCATTACACCCTATTCCTATCTTGAGCTAGTTCTATCCAGTCCACCTCATTACACCCTATCTCTTTCATGCCCATTCTAATGTTATCCTCCCATTTTCGTCTAGGTCTTCCCAACGGCTTGTTCCCGTTGGGTTTGCCGATCAGTACCCCGGACAAGGTTCTAGATTCTTCCTTTGGAGCTGCTAAGAAACTTTCGGAATAAAATATCGTGGACATGTCTGGGACATGGATCTATAGAGTGTGCTTCCTTTAGGGCGTGGATCAAGAGAAAGTACTTCCTTTAGGACGTGGATGAAAGTCGCACAGTAAAGATGGTGAGTTATGCTTGCAGCTAAACCTCAAATTCAACAGGAAGTAACATTTTTTTAACCATTTATCAAGGTTAAAGTAGGATTGTAGGTGAACGAAAGTTATGGGCTGTGTTTTTACATTTTTTGATGGCAAAATATGATTTAGTCCAAAATAAATAAAAATAATTCTCGAGTAGAAACTGAGAGTTTAATTTATTTCACGTGGTGATATAAACAATTGTTGAATATCTGTCGAGGATGTCCTGAAATTTAATGACAACTTTTTATTTTCGTTTAAAAAGTTTCTCATCTAATGCCTCTATGCTCATGACAAATATTCAACAACTGTTGATATCACCACGTGAAGAAAATTAAACTCTATGTTTATACTGGTGCAATATTTGATTTATTTTGTCAACAAAGCTTTATATATTTTTGTCAACAAAGCTTTGATATAAATGCTAATAAATATTCCCTTTAATTTTCGTCCCCTACATCCTCTTCACAGTAAAACCATACCGATAAATAACTGCTTCGGTGACCAAATGGTCTAACGCGGCACTGTTGCAATAGCCAGGACTGCCGCTGACGTTAAAATAGGGGTTCGAATCCCAGTCAATCGTAAAGAGTTTTTATTCCCCACTCCAATAAAGGGTTTCTCACTCCCCAACCATGCGAATGCAGGTTGATTTATTCCTAGATCTCAGGATTAGTCCTATAGTTCGGATTAATATATAAATCAAAAGGTCTTTTGTTAATACGCGAATCTATGTGATCAGGACCTGTCACTTTTTTGACGAATGAAGGTACAGGGAAAAAGGAGGGAAGGTCCAATTTTATTTAAAATTGAATCAGTGCTGACATCTGTTGGAAAATCATGAGATCACTTTAGATTATGGTTAGAAGAGGTCTTTGTCATATTTAAATTGAGTTAGTGCTGCCATCTGTTAGACAATTGTGAGATCACTTTAGATTAAAGTTAGAAGAGTTTTATGTCATATTTCAATTGAGTCAGTGCTGCCATCTGTTAGACAATCATGAGATCACTTTAGATTATGATTATAAGAGGTCTCTATTATATTTAAATTAATTAAAAAAGTGTTTCCTGGGTTTCTTATTAGGTTTTAAATACAAAAAGTAGTTGTCCTGGAAATGTGTGAAATGTGACTTTCCCCCTACTTCCCCTGTACCTTACAGATAATATCAATAGAGCCTACCTATTAAACAATAATTATTTGATATAAGCGAAGTTTTATATATATATATATATATATCAATCATCTTGTCTTACTACCCGTTTGTGTTGTACGCACCTGTATTAATCCCTTCAATGTATTAAGAACGAATAATTTTTAATTTGAGTAAATGTACCGGCATTTGCACGTATGGTTTGTAGAAAGCTATCTCAGTAAAAAAAAAGTACCTTCATTACACACTATTTGGATTCGTACTCCCAATCTCCCAGATATTGGTGATCCAACATATTGCGAGAGTGACGCCCATAAAACAAGATAAAAAAATATGTATTTTTGCATTAAAAAAAATTATGTTTAGAAATGAAATATTACACCAGAAAAAAAAAAGAGGTAACGGGTTCTGTAGTTGGTGACGGACCGGACTACTTATCCATCTGTGTGCGGTGGGCCACTTAATAAATGTCTTCATGAACTGCTTTCCTTTGGTTATATTTGCCACTTCGTGACTTCCTGGTGAGCTTCGAGAACACGTGTGAACGTAACCTCGATTTAATTAATACACGGTCCACCGGCGATACTGTGGTCGCCGAACTAAGGCGGGCGTGGAAATGTGATTTTCGGCCACGACAGCGTTCTAAGACCTAGGTCTGGAGGTGTAGTATAAGACGTAGTGTCCTAGGTTAAGTTAGTTTGTAAGTCCTGCTATGCAATTAGTAAATATCTAGTAACTAGGGCTGGATGTGTACTGTTCTAGGTTAAGTTAGTTTGTAAGTCTTGCTATGCAATTAGTAAATATCTAGGAACTAGGGCTGGATGTGTACTGTTCTAGGTTAAGTTAGTTTGTAAGTCCTGCTATGCAATTAGTAAATATCTAGTAGCTAAGGCTGGATGTGTACTGTTCTAGGTTAAGTTAGTTTGTAAGTCCTGCTATGCAATTAGTAAATATCTAGGAACTAAGGCTGGATGTGTACTGTTCTAGGTTAAGTTAGTTTGTAAGGCCTGCTATCCAATTAGTAAATATCTAGGAACTAAGGCTGGATGTGTACTGTTCTAGGTTAAGTTAGTTTGTAAGTCCTGCTATGCAATTAGTAAATATCTAGGAACTAAGGCTGGATGTGTACTGTCCTAGGTTAAGTTAGTTTGTAAGGCCTGCTATTTGATTAGTAAATATCTAGGAGCTAAGGCTGGATGTGTACTGTCCTAGGTTAAGTTAGTTTGTAAGTCCTGCTATCCAGTCAGTAAATATCTAGAAGCTAGGGCTTGGTTTGTAGTATTAGACGTACCGTCCTAGGTTAGACCGCCAGGTCACCTACAAGTTAGAATGTTGAAGGACTTTAAATTTGTGGGGTCCAGTGAGCTATGTACAGTAGCCTATGGCTTCTTTGGTGCTGACTGACAGCTGACGGCTTTGAAAAGCTACCAGACCAAATTATGTATCCCTACGCCGAACCATTTGATCTGCAAAAATCATGTGTTTAGCAGCTGTCACTTCTGACAGTTAACATTTAGGTATATAACTAAATGTTGACTGTCAGAAGTCAGCTGTGAGCTGTCAATCAGCACCAAAGAAGCCATGGGGCTACTGTATGTAAGGGAAGGTGTCGAGAATTCGTGTTTAATAAATGTTCGCACAAAATTGTGTCTAGAGTTATGAGAAAGTCACTTCCTTGCTCTTGGTATTATTATCTCTGGTGATGGCTCTACTTAGAGAATGCCGGAGAAAGAGGTCCACAAAAGAAAGCAGAGAGAGGGGCAGGGAGGCACATCGAGTCAGGGTATGAAAAGGTCATCATCATCATCTTCTTCATTACTAATTATGGCACTGTCACTTTCAAAAATGTATTTCCATGCCAATAAAGAGAAATATCTACTTCCTAGTATTCTACATCAAGAGAAAGTCCAGTCAGAACTCCGGTGTTAATCACCAAGTGGGTTTGTTATTTCTAAATTAATTAATTAATTAATTCTATAATGGAGATGAAATAATTCAGCATAGCCCTACTGAATTAGAAAAACCTTAAAATCTAAGTTATATTGGAATAAAAACATGAATGTCTGAAACTGGCATATTTCCAACGACGTATTACAAGAAATGTTCCTACTCTAAGATCCAAGTAAGTTTATATGATTACAAAAATGGATCTATCTAGCTTTCTTCAACCAAATAGTCATTTTTAACATGTTTACAAAATATCATATAATAATGATTGGGGATTTATTTCAGTGGTTTTGAAGCTTCAGGACTAATATTTCCATAAGAATTACATCAGAGTGAGGGTCATAACAGAACATTATAAGATAATTGAGGATTGTTTTAGTGGTTTTGAAGCTTCAGAGCTGACATTACCATAAGAAATACAGCTGTGTGAGGGTCACAACAGAACATTCTAAGATAGTTGAGGATTGTTTTAGTTGTTTTGAAGCTTCAGAACTGACATTACCATAAGAAATACAGCAGTGTGAGGGTCACAACAGAACATTCTAAGATAATTGAGGATTGTTTTAGTGGTTTTGAAGCTTCAGAACTGACATTACCATAAGAAATACAGCTGTGTGAGGGTCACAACAGAACATTCTAAGATGAATGAGGATTGTTTTAGTTGTTTTGAAGCTTCAGAACTGACATTACCATAAGAAATACAGCAGTGTGAGGGTCACAACAGAACATTCTAAGATAGTTGAGGATTGTTTTAGTGGTTTTGAAGCTTCAGAACTGACATTACCATAAGAAATACAGCTGTGTGAGGGTCACAACAGAACATTCTAAGATGAATGAGGATTGTTTTAGTTGTTTTGAAGCTTCAGAACTGACATTACCATAAGAAATACAGCAGTGTGAGGGTCACAACAGAACATTCTAAGATAGTTGAGGATTGTTTTAGTGGTTTTGAAGCTTCAGAGCTGACATTACCATAAGAAATACAGCAGTGTGAGGGTCACAACAGAACATTATAAGATAGTTGAGGATTGGTTTAGTTCTTTTGAAGCTTCAGAGCTGACATTACCATAAGAAATACAGCTGTGTGAGGGTCACAACAGAACATTCTCAGATAGTTGAGGATTGTTTTAGTGGTTGTGAAGATTTAAAACTGACAATACCATGATAAATTCAGCAGTGTGTGAGGATATTTACCTTCAATTAGGTGGTGTCCTTAAGAAAATGAAAGGATCAGAGAAAATTTCTATACCATCGGGCATCTGGTAGTGAAACGCGATGTTTAAAAAACAGTTTTGGTAATTGTGTAACCCTTTTCCCAATTTCACCTTATCCCTTTCTAAATAATAAATATTTTACACTAATTTCGTTATTGGACTAGTTCCTATACATCCCTGGAAAATTTCAATTTTTTTTTGCATCACCCAAAGAGATTATTTTCTTTTTACTTACCCCTATCATCTTCCCTATTTTATCCATTTAAATTATTAAATCTTTTATGGTTATTTGATTTGGTCTCTGATTTTTTAAAAAGGTTTTTTTGTTAAAAAAAAACCTCCTTTGTCCCAAACATATGATTGGTAGGTTCTCTCTCTCTCGCTCATAGAAATTCCCGTGTACTGATAAGAATCAGTTGGTTCAGAAAGTACACCTTAGATACCTCAAATAAGTTTTTAAAAAAACCTCCACGTAGTAAGCCTGCATACGAGCTAAGCCGACCAATCGGCCGCCGTCTGTTGGTGAAGATAGCTTCAACATCTGCGGATAGTGTGTGTCATGTGGTCAGGACAACGAACCTCTCAACCGTTAATCTTAGTTTTCTAGAACCGTACCCGCTACATTTGTCCTCGCGAGGCTTATTTGACCTCCGTTTAAGAAAAAAAACTACTTTACAGAAAAATTTGGGAGCTCTAGGGAACGAACCCGGGATATCTGGATATGTAACCAGGAACTATTTATATATATGTTGCGGCTAATATGCGATATCTGGATAATGTCGATATTAGCCAGGAGATGTCAGCATTAGCCAGGTGCATGAATAGAAACTAATATTATCTCATTCACAATACTATCCGGATAATATCGACACTAGCCAGTGAGATTTGGATAGCGGTGAATAATATTTGTAAAACCAAGCATGTTTCAATACAAATTTTATTTGGAAACAATTATTTCAAAATTGGACAAAAAAATTGGATAGTAGCAGTGAACTAACATTCGAAATGTCTCATTTTATGCTTAACTTTCCACTAACCTAAACTAACCTAACCTAAGCTCACCTAACCAACCTAGCCTCAACCGTAGAAAATGCCACTATTCATGTGCGGGTGGATAATGTAAATATTATCTGGATAAACTTTGACAAACATTATTCACTCACCTTTTACTAAACATTAGTTACATGTTTTGGATAATGTCAACATTATCTGGATAATATTTACTTTATCCGGGCTCGAACGATACCCCTAGAATATATATATATATATATATAAGTGTATTATACACGAATTTTACTACGCGTAAGTAACTAGTTACGCTGATGTTTTAGGGAAAAGGAAGGTTGAATTTTATAAAAATTGTACCCGAATATGCTTGGAAGGATATTGTAAAACCATTTATGAAAATACCACCACCATTACACCTAACCTGGATTTGAATCCCGATCTCCCCATCGTTGGCAGTCCTTTATATTGAGACAGTTGATGCTTTAGAACTATTTGACCAACAAAGTGGGTTTAAAAAACAATCAAATTAACTCTTTTGCCTAATCTGTTAGCGACCCATGAAAAAAAAAGGTATTCGCGAACCACAAATAGGGAACCTCTTGGCGAGAAATATTGAAACAAGATATATATTTTATTATTTGTTTAGCTAACTTGTACATGGCTATGAGACAGGAGTGGCTAATCAACAAGCTGGTTGAATGCACACTCTCTTTCATCAACACGAGAATAAATATAAAAAAAATGACCATATAAGAAAGTTATTAATATTTGAAAGGCTTTAGTTGTACCACACTCTGGTAAACTGAAGTCATAAATCGTTATTTATGAAGCAAGGTGATTACGTCTCAAGGTGTTTAAAATACAGTCCAATTTTCATATGAAGGATCTTATCTGGAAGTTATAAAAGTTACTACAGTTCAATGTTCATAGGAAGAACCTTATCTAACAACTAGAAAAGCTACTACAGTCCAATGTTCATAGGAAGAACTTTATCTGACAGCTAGAAAAGTTACTACAGTCCAATGTTCATAGGAAGAACCTTATCATGACAGCTAGAAAAGTTACTACAGTCCAATGTTCATAGGAAGAATCATATCTGCCAGATAGAAATATTACCTTCCACGTGTCCATAAGTCAAGTCATGTGACCTGCGGATGTAACTTTTATTAGATATCATTAATACCAATAAAATAACAATAATAATTTAATAAAAATGTTATCAATTTTAGTAACAAAAATTATATATATTCTTAAAGACCTTTCATATTGATATTTGACTCTAGCCTACATAACATATTCTAACGAAAGAAGGCGGAAGTCAATAAACCCGTTTATATATTATTTCAAGCATGTCTTAACGACAGCCAAATTTAATGAGCGTAAATTTTATGATTCTGGGGAGTGGATTAATAATTGATATAATAGGCCTATTCATCAGCTTTGCCAGATTTTATTTACGAATGGCCTCCTTAATGGCCTTTTTTTATGCATACCAAAATACTAGTATAGTTGGATCAAGTTGATGTTAAAAAAAACGCCTTTCAGATAGTTATTCGTATTTTAAAAAAAATTTAAGATATTAATGGGTTTCCTACTTTAACACTTTTTAAGTATACAGGATGGGCCGAACAGAATTAGACGATCTATGCTGAGGAAAGTGATGGAAAACCTGTTAAGGTTTGTTTAACGTCCGGTGGAGTGCGGCCGAAGGAAGCGAAAGTATTTTTACATTTTTTTATAGAATTGAAATTTTTTGGCCAAAAGAAATCAAATATTTCTCCAGTAGTAACATAGAGTTTAGTTTTCTGCACATATTAATATCAACAGATCTTGAATATCTGTCAAGGGTGTCCTGGAATTTTGTCAAAACTATTTAAATAAAGAGAAAATATTTTGACAAAATTACAGGACACCCTTGACAGATATTCAAGATCTGTTGATGTTAGCATGTGCAGAAAACTAAACTCTATGTTGTTACTGAAGAAATATTTGATTTATTTTGGCAAAAAAATTGTATTTCTATAAAAATGGTAAAATTACTCGCGCTCCCTTATGCTGCACCTTAACTGAGTGACGTTATCTTCAAAAACGGAAAAAGTGTGGTATAAGGTTTGCTTTTATTTAGCTAGTGAATATTCACAGAACTACTAGTAAGACTGTAGTAACGATAATAACATGGAGGGAGTTCTACTGTTCACAGAACTACTGGTAAGACTGTAGTAACGATAATAACATGGAGGGAGGTCTACTGTTCACAGAACTACTGGTAAGA
>CABFWO010004025.1:0-28088 GCA_902155825.1 Timema genevievae
TATCCTGGACAGGTAGTAAGACGTGGAGCACGGTACTATTCTACCTTCCTCATCTCTACCTCATTAGTGTAAATATGTGAATATCCTGGACAGGTAGTAAGACGTGTAGCACGGTACTATTCTACCTTCCTCTTCACTACCACATTAGTGTAAATATGTGGATATCACGGACAGGTAGCAAGACGTGTAGCACGGTACTATTCTACCTTCCTCATCACTACCACATTAGTGTAAATATGTGAATATCCTGGATGGGTAGTAAGACGTGTAGCATGGTACTATTCTAAATTCCTCATACTTACCCCATTAGTGTAAATATGTGGATAGCCCATCTACACTCATTTATAAGAAATGTACCCACATTTCCTGGAGGGAAACCCCATTTTGGAGAAAATTTCTCAGAGTACTCTGCCTAAAATTTGCACCCCAATATTTCATCCTCAACATACCAGAGTAGTCAAGACTGATGCCTTTGTCAGCGATATTACCGATGTGGTTAGATCACAACCAGTTCACACGAAAAATTATTTATGGCAGAAAACTCAACCAGACAATTCGTGCACCACAGAATTTGTTTGTCTTTTACTGTAGAGAAAAAATATCTAGGCATAAAATTATTTTTGTTTTGGGGATTAATTGACATTTGTATTGATATAATTCTACCCAATCTTAGATAAACAAATTAATTAAGTTAGGAAATGAAGCCCATTTAAGGCGTTAATAGTGATCACGTCACTTTTAGAAGTCCCAAGGGGGTTGGTTTTTGATAGACTCGATCAGGAAATGACATTAAGAAGGGTACAGGCAGGTTTGCTGGTCTTTGCAAAGGGGGGCAGGAGAATTGCACCTTGGTCGGTCAATGTTGGAAAAGGGGGGGAGTCGTAACTTAAGGAACAAGCTATTAGTTTGATCAACATCGTAACCGAGAAATTAATTAGCACGGTAATTACTTTGCACGGGGTTTAAGAGTGCTACTCTATTTAGATAGAAATGTTCTTTTAGGAGCCTTGAGAGAAAAAAATAACTAATTACTTGACTCCCCGTCAAAGATCTTTAAGGAAACGACAGTGCTTAAATTACTGAGCAAATAGAATTATGCATTTAAAACTTTATTACAGAGTTTATTGATAAATTAAATTCATACTTGACCTTGAAATATAAGTTATTCAGAAGTGTAGCATAATTTAGAAACAATCAATTAGGTATTAATATGGTAGAAATTTAGATAAAATGTGCAAGCATTTACGTTTAACGAGAGCATGAAACCAATTATGAATAAACAAGTCAATACAACTGGATCAAAATCAATACCCCAAAACTCCCGTCACTGGCAAACCATACCAGTTGGGACTGACTCCTTTATATGCAGGCCCACCCAAATGGGTTGATGAACTATTATTTCTATGCAGTTTTATATTTGTATATTATCAGAGTCACCCGCTTTTCGAGCTGGTAAAACATCATAAAACAACTGAAAAGCAGATGTTGAAAGAGTCCTTATTTGATTTGGATTAGGCTCACCCTTGATACTTCTATTATTTAAACAAATATACTTCTTTTTTAAATATTGTCAAATTTTACTCGTATAGAGTAGGTACTATTTAAACAAACGCATTCTTCACCTAAGTGTGAAAAGTAATTAAAATGAAATGATAGGTGTATTTAAAGAAACATATTGGAAAAAAGAGCATAATTGTTCACCCAAGAATATAATGTACGACCGAGTAATGTTCCCAAATTAAGATGGGGATGTAACGAACACGAGTTAAGTGTAGTACTTTTGCAGTTTTTATAGCACAGCATTTCTTTTGGCCAAATATAAATAAAATATTGCTTCTGTATAGACATGGAGTTTAATTTTCTCCTCATGATGAGCTCAAAATTTGTTAAATATCTGTCATGAGAATAACGTCATTAAATGACAAACTTTTCAAATGAAGAGAAAAAGTTGTCATTAAATTCCACGACATTCCTGACAGATATTCAACAAATGTTGAGGTCACCATGTGAAGAAAATTAAATTATGTTTGTACTAACGCAATATTTTATTTATATTGGCCAAAAAAATGTTTTGATAAAAAAAACTTCAAAAACACTTACCTTTTCTCGCGACCCCTACACCCCCACCTTAATAGTTTTAACTTTAAGGGTCCGCTCCGCTAGGCCTTGTTCCCACGACCTGTTGTATGGCAAGTCATGAACGGCTCGTGGTTTGTAGATTCGCGAGCATGTGGTTCGTAGATTGACGAGCCTAAACATTCCCACAACGCGTGTTTTGTTCTACTCGTGTCTGTGGATGGAGCATGGTACGGCCGGTGCCCAACCACAGGCAAGCATTTACCGACAATTCACGGAAACGCCCGAGCCGTACCAAGCCAACGCGCATCTCTCGGTCCCACGATCTGTGATAATGTAATCTACGAGCCGAATCCGTCTAAACATGCGCCGTGGGAACGGGCCTTAAGTGAGAAATTGCTGCGCAGGTGTTCAGCTATAACGAAATGTTTAGTTACTATAACCTACGATGCGTTATTTAAAAATATGATTTATGCCAAAATAAGTCAATTGGGATCTTTTACCTTAATTACCATATAGTTCGAGTTTAATTAATATAACAATATCAACTTCCGTGGCCGCATGGCTTAAGGCATGACTCGCGCAATAGACTAGACGGCCAATGACGGGGCTGAGCAGTGTTCGATCCTGGTTGGGTGTACTGAGGGTGGATTTACTAAATGGTTTTCCACTCTCCTTTCTCGCAAATTCAGGTAAACTTATTCTAAATTCAACCTTTCTTATTCCTATCACATACTAGTGATAAGTATACAGGCGTGTCGCACGAAATTGCAGTAAGACACGGCGTTAAAAATTAAATGTGTGAAAATGTGACATTACCTCATTTTCTATTATCTTTTAATCAAACTTTTGGAGCTATGCAACTAGGTTTGAAGAAAAAGGGCTCTAGATTTAGTCTTTCTCTTACAAAAACAATTCACACTCACAGTAGAATATTTTATGATATTTGAGAACTAGCAGCGAGCTTTCCTCTTTACCTTGAAATAAAAAGGTTTGTAGTTTTATTTTACCTATTTCTTCTTCTTATTATTATTTAGAACCTCGTCTTACTACCCGTTCGGATTATACGCTTCCTATTTCTTATTGCCATGACAAAGTGTGGTTGTAGGTGAAGGGCTAGAGGGAGTACATTTGTAGACCTAATATAGAACTAGTTCCGTAAAATGACACATAGTATTTTAATCCGTGTGGCTTGGCAGCGATTGCTACTTTCTCGCTGACCAAGGAGTTCACCCTAACCACTAGGTAAACGCGAGTTTTGCACTTAATTTGAAACTATAATATATCTTAAGTGCTCAAGGTCCAGCATTTTAATAATTTGGAATTTTGGGTTCAAGCATTTTTAGATATTTTTTTTCCTTAATCCTGTAAAAATAATATTTACACTTTCTATCAGACCAAAAAGTGTTTTTATTTCTATCAGTTTTTAACATTTAGAAACCACCCCCAAAATTTCCTGTCCCCCAAATTTTGAAATTTCATATGATTAGACTTTACTGATTATTTAAGGAGATTCATCTAACTGTATATTAAATTTCAATCTCATACCATATTAAATTTGATTTATCAGAGTTATTTCGTGTTATGGAGTCATGTCATAATCTTCCTAATTAATTTCAATTTCCTGCAACACCAAGACATTACTAATTAATTATTTACCAATTTTAAAATGTCAATCTTAATTTTTACCCACCCGAATTTTAAAATATTGTTTTAAACTGTAGGAATATCTAGCAATATATTTATATATATATTATATACACCTATATATATATACCACTTTCCTTAAAATTTAAATTTAATACAACAAAAATGAGTTTTTTATTAGTTTTTGAAATTTCGAGACCTTCCCCTTTTCCCGTGTCTTCATTTTGAATAGTCGAATTTGTATAATTTTCTTACCATCCAGTGTGTTTCTATAACCGTCTGCCAAATTTAAATTTCATACACCAACAATTTGTTTTTCAATTAGTTTTATAAATTTCCTGATAGTAGTCTCTCAACATTCACTATACTCGTATACATCCATTTCTGTTTCCAGCCTGTGGCCTGGGTCATTTTTTTTATTCTAGTCATATGTTTTCCACTACCAGCTTGATAGGTCTGTCATAGTTTCATGCGTCTTAATATCTAACTTAATACTAAGACAGGCACAACATCCAGTCCCCACCTGTTAATTGATCAATGGGAAAGGCTAAAGCCATATTCATCAATGATAAATTTTTCGGACATGCCGAGAATCGAACCAGGGGTCCTTAGCTCACTAGGCAGACACGCTACCAACTGAGCTAAGGTGTCGAATTCGTTTCTGAATATTCACGTCATATTTAAATTTTAAATATCACCAATACGTGTCTATTTTCTAAAACCCTCACGTGGAGAGTTCAAATTTTAAAACTTTTCTGGTTATCTTAGATTGTTTACCCTAGTATCCTTTAAGGTTATATAAAAAATAGCTTAGGTTGGTATATACATACACACACAATATTTACTTATGGTGTCCTCAATTTCAATTTAATTATAAAATAATATTGTTAAGGATAGTAATAACTAACAAAACATAAAGATAATTTATTGAGAAACGTGGAATAATTGTCCAGATTACAAATGGATCTTGAAGAGTTACAATGTGCATATCCCACCCTTCTCCCTTATATTATAAGAGTTATATTAATGGCAACCATTAAAACCACTATTTAGCATTTCCAAACTGGTCCTTGAAATTATATAATTTAAGTGTATTATTGACTTGTGGCTCTGTTCTATAAGTAACCTTTGGAGTGTGAATTTTCAGACGGGAAATACCAAATGCTACCATCCGGGGAGTTGATGATCCTCAACATTAGCCGCAGTGACGCCCAGAGGACGTACAGGTGTCGAACCCATCACCAGCTAACTCAGGAGGCTGTGGTTAGTGGAAATGCTGGCCGGATACAGCTCACAGGTAGTTATAAGCACCCGTCATCAACTGAATCAGGAAAATGTCATCAGTAGGAAAGTTAGTCTTATACAGATAAGATCACAGATAGATAGATACACAAGCTGGTTTTAATCCATGTTTTGTCCGAATCTTAATCAACAAATAAAATTTGTCAAGCATTTGAAGTTGACATCAATTATTCAAAACCATACATTTAGTTTAGTCCTTGACCATAAGACCCGTAGGAGTTTTGAGGTAGACGAGTTTTCAATTAATTTAATACTAGGACATGCCCAAAGAAGGGTAAGATCTTGGGTTATACATCACAGAGCACCCAGCCCTTTTATTGCATCTAGAAGCATTTCTAAACTCTTTTTGTGAAATGTTTTTCAGTGCGTCCTGAGATTTCACCTAAATCTCCTTGCTGCTGTTAGATCGTAGCCCCTTTAGCAGGATATTCATATTGGGGAACATGAAAAACGGAAGGCTTAATCGGGAGAGTATTAGGCTGTAATGGACTACTAATGTGATTTTTGGTCATAAACTGCTGCACATACAGAGTGGTTTGCGTTGCCATGTTGTCGTGATTAAATGGACAGTCCTTTGTGCGCCATCCTCCTGGACCTTTCCATCTAACACTTCCCCCTCATATGCCTCAGAATTTCTATTTAATAGTGATTATTCACCGTCTTTCCTGCAGGAATGAACTCCTTCTGAACAATTCCATCCGTGCCAAAGAATCAGATTAGCATACTTATGACGATGGTCTGGACCTGTTTCGCTTTATTCGGTCGCAGTGGTTATGGACTCTTCCACTAGGATGACTGCTGCTTTGTATCCATGTTATAGCCGTAAACCAAGTTTCCATCACCAGTTGTGACCTTATAAAGCAAGTTTTGGTCGCTTATGACCTGTTCCTACATGTCACTACACACGGTGAACAGGTGTTACTTTCGCTTCTTCTTCAGCAAGCGGGGCATAAATTTGGTAGTTAACCTCATCGTAATGAGTTATTCCATGAAAATGCTCTGGCACGAATCAAATGATGGCTAAATATGTTGAATATGTCATTATTTTAACGCCGAGGGTCCTCGTGAATATCTTGACCAAACTTTTCATCATTTTTCTCCGTTCTGCTGGTCGAGATCTGACCAGAACGTGCGGAAACCTAAACCAACTTAATCCAACGTTAAACCCACAAGAAATATTCTACAGTCTGGATTATGTCCATGAAGTCATCACCAAATTTTGGTTTAAGCATTGCATTAGCCATCAACGCGGCACAACTTGATGCGCATTCACTGCTCATTAAGTCTGCGACTTTATTTAAAATAAAAATCTCAGATAGTAGTAAAACACAAAAATCATAAAAAATAAAAATGCTTGCATATATCATGGTTAAACTTGTACATACTTCTTGATTATCTGTTTAAAGCTGCTTAGCGTCCTTAGTCTGCACTTCGTCAAATTAGCGCTTCAAGTGACCAGTATGAGAACTAATGGATTTCACCTAGTATACAAAAATGTCAACTCTCGAATGGGAATAAAACCCTTATCTTTATAAAAAATAACAACTAACAATCCAATAATGGTGGCAATTAAGATTAATGCAACATAATAAGTTTGATCTTAGTGAATTTCCTGTATCTATAAATTAGGTTACCCAAATATCTGGATGTATTCTAAAGTCATTTTATAATTAAATTAGTATTAATCTCCTAAGTAATTCACCCTAATCAATGAGTACTTTTACAGATATTCGAGGACCTGTCGCTCCTATCTTGAACGAGAAGCTGGTGATGATATCAGCAAAAGTGGATGAAACTGTGGTTGTTCCCTGTGTTGCGTACGCCAACCCTCGACCCCAGTACAGGTAAGGCTTGACTGTTTGCTCTATTTGTTAGTTAGACCAGAAGGCGCTTAGCGTCAGGATCGACTATAAGACATAGTCCTCCTCCCCTCCCCCCCCAAACCTCCTACTGAATAGTTAAGAATATTTTATAGCAGGTTCATATTATATTGTAATTTTTTTAATCTCTCACAAAGTGATAAAAGTGACACAAATGCTTCACGCAAGGAGAAGATATTATTTTACTCTTTCACTTCCCTTATTGAGACTCGACATAATTTGTGACCAATTAGATTTTGTTTTTGTCTTAATTCCTTTAAGAGTTCCACACCTCAAGCGGTCTCGATGAATTACCAAATTGAATTAGCTTTCAAATGTAGGGTTAATATAGTATTAACTCGTGACTACTTGTAATAATATGCATAAAAAACAAGCAGTTATATCTTAAACAATGCTACAGTAATTATTTATAAATTATAAATGTTGATTTATTACATTTATATTCAATATTCTGTGAGCCGCTCTGATTAGTTTTTATGTTACGTAACGTTGCGTTTTTTAACTGTTCTCAAGGGAGAGAATAGTGTGTGTGTGTGTGTTTGGGAGTAATGGAGCCTAGTGCATGAAAAAAGATGTATGTGAAAGATATTATTGGATGCACAACTTGTCCTTCTACTTGTTAACCAAGCCATTGTAGAGGATCTTGGCTTCAGTTTGCTAGCGTCTAACGTGCAGGTTAAAACTGAGTTCCGTATAGCTAGGTTGTGTTTGAGGTAATAATATTACTTGCCTGGCTACATCAATCGTAGCCCATTAGTGGAAAGATTAGCCAGTACTAATGTACCGCTGTCCAGGGGACACCCGAATGTAAGGACTAATCGTACATCCTTTCTGTGGAGGCTCTTTCCATGTCCCGATGAGATGAGGTGATGGTGATAATGAGTATGAGGGTGATAAGGAGTATGAGGGTGATAGTGAGTTTGAAGGTGGTAGTGAGTATGAAGGTGTGGAACCAGTTGAAACACTTAAACTTAACTCAAGACTAATTAACCAAACCCTGGTGACCGTTTGGGTAGTCCCCTTTCGAGGAAAATACCAAAGGTACCAGCCGGGAATCAAGCCCGGAACCCCTAGGCTCATGGCCAGGTGTATTGACTACTACACAACGGAGCCTGTTGTCTTTGTGATGGTGAACGCAGTGAACTATCCACTATGGCTGATATTATATTAAAAACATTGACCGTCTAGCGCCCATACCAGCGTCAATCTCATCTAGTCTGGTTTACCAGTGACGCGCAGGAAGGTGTTTGAATCTCAGCCGGGTGAAAAAGATGTTATATTTACTAAACTGTTTCGAATTCTACCTCAACGAAAATGGGTGCACACCTTCTCTGAAAATTCTACCTTCTTCATCCATACCTTAGCAGAGAAAAATTGTGGGTAGTAACTTTGTGTGTGTGTGTTTATTACCTTACTGCCCATCTAGCCTATACGCATATTTAAATTAATAGTTAAAGAAATACTTAGTCCTACATCTGAGAAATTAGTATTATTTATAGTGTTATATTTGTAACTATTTTTCTGTTTTTTCAATTATATTGATAAATTCTTGTCTATAAAAAATATAGAAATAAATCTGTTTCCTTTTATGTTGTGTTTGTCTTTATTCTTTCTTTCATTACTTGGTTCGATAATTTTTAGTTGACTGCCAAAGATTTCTTAGGTAAAATGTAGCTCTGAACCCAAAATGGTTGGCCATCCTGGTCCTATAACTTCTCCTTGTATTTGAAGTTGATATTTATCTTGTGATCAAGTTAGACAGAAAACCAATGATTAATATAATCAATATACATTATATTAATAGAATCCGACACCTTAGCTCAGTCGGTAGCGTGGCTGTCTATTAAACTAAGGGTACCAGATTTGATTCTCGGCATGGCCGAAAAATTTTATCTTTGGTGAAATATGGGTTTACCTTTTAACTAACGGCCGGGAGACTGGATGTTGTGCCTGTCCTAGTCTTAAGTTAGAATATAAGACATATGAACATGCGGCAGGACTAGAAAGCCAGTAGTGGAAAATATGCGACTTGAATAAAAAACTGACCCTGGCCACAGTTCAGAAATAGTAATGGATGTAAACAGTTGTATTCATAGATTAGAGCTGTGGCAAACTAGATTGGACATATTCTTAGGAGGAACTGTCTTTTACACGACGTCATAGAAGGAAAGGTTGAAGGAAAGAGTAGCTTAGAAAGGAGGAGGATTCAAATATTGTATGAATTGAAGGAAAGAAGAAAATTCTGGAAGCTGAAACAGGAGGTGGAGGACAGGGCGTATTGGTGGTCTAAGTTCTTTGGAAAAGTAATTAATCTGTCGTAAGACAGAACAAATAATAATAATAATAATAACTATGGATTAGGTTCTCCATTGCGTTAAATTAATATTAATATGTGACTACAGAATATCCCCAAATAAAGTCTACAAATTCTTCCCATGATTGTAAATTTATATTCGTAAGTCCAAAACAGTAATTTTGAAGAGATTCCCCCCCAATATTCAAAAGAGAGTTTTGACGACTTTAATGAACCCTTAATTTAATTCGCCGCTCTCACCTTTTCCAAGCCAAAGGTACAATGAGTAAAGATACTAGCAAAACATCCCTATATATAGCGAACAAACGGACCGAGAGTGGGGAGGAAAGGAGGGAGAAAGGAGGGGAAGGGGGAGAAGGCGGAGATTGAGGGACGGAGCGGGGACTCTGTTGGTCACCCAGAGAACTAGAAGAAGTTTCGAGAAGAGCCCAGGTGGAGGAAGCGGCAACTAAGTGCGCCGAGCCGCCTTCATTTATTTTCTCTCGGGCGTGGCTTTCTTCACGAACTGAGAGTAGGATCACGCCTCCTTTCAGTATATGTACTTGCATGTTAGAGAGAGGAGGTAAGTGGAAGTGAACGCCAGTGTTAGAGTTCAACAGGTGAGAGGATAAGTGTTACCCCATCGTTTGAAGTTGTTACTCGTTACATCAGAATAAAAACCTTTTGAGAGGAAAACATATGGAAACGGAAAATCAGATTGAAAAAACATGTGAATACGTTTTTATACCCGGTTACAATTAATGTCCTTGCAAAATGTATTACAAATTTGTCAACGCATTTGACAGTTACCATAGAAAAAACATCCAGACGAGCAGAAAGAAGAAACACTAAATTGTCAAGTTAATACAAAACCTTGCTACGCTCTGTAAGTCACCTTAATTTAGCTAATGTTAACAAAGTGCAACCATTAACTAAAATAAATTTATGACACCAAAGAAATCAGCCAAATTATTATGTTTAAAATACTGACCGTTTCAAAATAACTTAAAATTTACATAAAGTGTGAGAAAATCTGGGCCAATGACTGTTCAATAAGGCTTGGGACCCTTGTAAGAGCGCGCGATGATGAATTTTCCAACAAAACAATAGACACTTATTACAAAAATAAGAAGAGAAAAGTTAAATGGAGATTAAATTAACGAACCAGTAAGAATATATTAAATGAGTAATTCATGGGATTTTAAAAGGAATCAAACGAACTTGAAATACATGAAAGAGATAGATTAAATAAGACAAAGCGTAATAAAAGTAAAAAATACTCAAAGCAAAAATCAAGAAAAGTAAATGTGAATAAAGAGAAGTAAAACATGAGTCACAGAGCTTAATACTATTTACAATAGTCATAAAGAAAAATATTAAATTAGAATGTAAAAAATGATTTTTTGTAAAACAATAAAACGAAACACATGTTTTAATTGACTTAAGGACAAGGTGGAAAATGTAGTCTGTCTCATAGAGTATACGTGTGCCAATGACAAAAAGGTCGAGGTTTAGATCTCGCCCGGATGTACTGAGGTGTTATTTATTCAAGGATTTCTTACTTTTCCTCCATGTAAGTGCAGTTGCATTTTCTCTATACTCCTATATCAATAATTTAAATATGTGGGTATCCAGGACGGGTAGTAAGATGTGAAGTACGACACTACTCTAAAGTTCGGGATATTCACATATTTACACTAATGGGTGGAGATGAAGGTAGGATAGTACCGTGCTCCACGTCTTACTACCAGTCCAGGATATCCACATATTTACACTAATGGGTGGAGATGAAGGTAGGATAGTACCGTGCTCTATGTCTTACTACCTGTCCGGGATATCCACATATTTACACTAATGGGTATAGATGAGGAAGGTAGGATAGTACCGTGCTCTATGTCTTACTACGAGTCCAGGATATCCACATAATTACATTAATGGGTGGAGATGAAGGTAGGATAGTACCGTGCTCTATGTCTTACTACCTGTCCGGGATATCCAAATATTTATAATAATGTGACAGGAATGAAAAAGGTAAAATTTAAAGTAATATACCCGCATTAGCATAGACCGAGTGTGAGAAACAATTTAGTAAAAACTGTCTCTGTTCACAAGATGGGGAAAAGAAACCCATTATATCCCCATCACCGGCAAACCATGCCAGATGTGAATGATATCTAATTAGTTTTTCCCCCCTGGCGTAATTACCTAGCTTAGTTTAAGAAAAAATTAACACCGTTCACATTTAATTCCCACTCCAAACCGACCGAGAACATGCGTGGCGTAGCCCGCTGTTACTTTGCCACTTATTTTTGTGTTTGTTTTAAATTTGAAGAGCGTTTATCACAATATTTGGTCAACCTAAAAACTCGAGCTACGTTTCGACACGTGATAAATAATAATCCCTTGCACGTGTTCTACTCTACATGAATTATAAGCTAGTGTACCAATTCGTAATTACATAATGTATCCCTGGTAGAACGAATTATAACAAATATGTATTTTAATTGATTGGCTATTATATAATCATATTTTCATCGCTAGCCTTGTTAAAAGAAAGGGATGGAGCATGACAAACTTTAAAAGTTGTATTTACTAGTCAATAGATAAATAACTAGTTTTTTTAGGTTTTTTTAATGAATAGGTACATAAAAGAAACAAAGCTATTTTAAATATATTGTTTATACTTTTTTACACCGCATCTTGGTAGGTCTAGTTATTCGTGTTGTACGCATACTTGATTTACGAGGGAGGTGAAATTTAAGAGAAAATGTAACCGCTTTTGCTTGTAGGGATAGTGGGTAAATCATTAAAAAACTCATTACACTCAACCGGGATTTGAGCCCCAATCTCCCTTTCACTGGAAATCCAATATAACAACAGAGTGATTCATTAGATCATGCGACCACCTATTTGTTATTATAATTATTATTTTATTCTATGGATATCTAAATTTAGCGAGATGTGTTTTCTTTAAAAAATATTTAGAATTATAAATGAAATTAAACTCATACTGTCAATTTCGGTGGTCTTGGGGTAAAGTGCTCATCTCAGTATCCGATTTCCAAGAGTTCAAACTCAGCTAAGGTTGATGGATTTTTCTTGAGCGATAAAAATCCGTAGCACAACTTTCTTCGGAAGGGAAGTAAAGCCGTCGGTCCCATGTCGATTGTGGCATGTAAAATAAACCTGGAAGGTTTGAGAAAATACCTTAACCAGCAAAATTAGTAGGCCCTTTCGTTCTCGCTCCTAGAAATTCTGCGTGTGCAGTCACTTCAGAAAGTGCACGTTAAATACCTCAAATAAATAAATAAATATTATAAACTATAGTTTTCCATTCTCTCTCCACGCAAATGCAGGTATACTTTATCTTAGTATAACCTCTATAATCCCTAAAACCATTAGCGCAATTAGTATATAAGTGTATAACCCCAGCGGATATTAAGACGTGTGGCTAAAATAAAATTAAATAAAAGTAAGAGATATCACTTGAATAAGAGGTAGAATGTAGTATTTCCCGCGAATACGTTTCATGGAGTTGTCAGAACTATTTGGCTTGGTTCCCCAACAGTCACGGGCTCACGGCCTAAAGGAAACAATGAACAAAGTTATCATTGTTTCTGCATGCGAAATGATGGGTTGGCAAATTTCGCTCGCTCACTTTTTGTTCGTCTCGTCTCTTTTTCATTATTTTTTTTTTATCCTCTCTCTGGAGAAAGATAAATCATGCCTGACGGGCTGAGCACGCCTCATCAGAAGAAGAGGTGGAAAGAGAAGAGGAAACATTGATTGAGAGAGGGAAGGTAAAAATCGACTCTCTATTTTTAAGGGATCTAAAATCAGAAATATCAGAACATGTTGATAGGGAATTTTTATTGAGAGAAATTATTCACATTTCCATTAGTTTCTATTAATATATGTATATAATTATTTTACACGCATCGCTGGTTGAATGGTCCAAGGCGTCATTCTCGTGATAGACTAGAATGCCGAGGATAGAGAGATTGGCGTGAGAAACGGTATACCCCAGAGTAAATAGGGTTATTGGAGGTAGGGGTTGTGATGCCGGAGCCTGTGGATATTGCAACTTGTAGCATATTATGTGTGTCCTCAAGTCGAGATATTGTTAGTACTTACATATGAGGAAAACCACTGTTAACACATATATGATGTGTTGCCAAATATGGCATTATATTTAATGCGCAAATCAAACAAAATTTTGGGAATTAATTCATGTTAAAGAAAGAGTACAGATAATTCTCAAAATTATGCCAAATTTCCAAAATGCTTCTAAAAAGTCGAAAGTCACAAACGTTTAGTCAGTCTTGAGTATCATGGCGTAAAAAAAATCACCTCTCAAGTGCGTCTCAAACAAGGTTTGTAGCCAGATGCCCGTCTCGCGCATGCGCATTAAGGCAGACCCATTAGCTGGTCGCTCTTAAAAGCGCTGACACGCTGCTTCTTTTGACGTTACTGGTAAAAGCAGCTAGTTATTCACTTTGCGGCAGCGTTTATGTTGGACATGTTCGACTTGTCAGCTAGCGTCTTTTATTCGCCGCGTCTTCAAAATTATGACGCGAGAGAATAAAAGAAGCCGCCTCATTAGAATCGTTTACCAGCGAATTCATCAGCTTATAAAGAAGCTTGTTCGGAGCTAATAAAAGCAGCACCATGTAAATCACGCTTTATAATGGGCTTGTTTTTGAGCCGGGCCTTAAATTACGAATACAGGAAAGTTTCAAACCGTTGATTCAACACTGTTTCTCTTCAGTATTACAGTAATTTTTCATAATACACCAGTTTATGAGGATTTTTTTTATTTTAATATTTCATAATTTTTGACATTTTTTTAGAGACCTTTCCCGTGACTCTCAGGAATATCCTTGACCCTGAAAGAGACTGATGCCTTACTCCACGCGTGGACACAGCTATAGGTGTACACTATTAAAGTAACAGTTTACATTGAAAGAACATGTCTATTACGTTAAACCATTAACAAAAATGATAATGAAGACTTCATCCTCTGACCAAACTCTCTTCAACCCAACACGTCACAGGTCATATTAAACAAAACAAAAAAAGAAAAGGAAAGCTACTCTAAGTTTCCAAGTGATCCATCATCTAAAACAATTTGTTCTTAACTTAAGGGAAGCTCAAACTGCCACTAAAATATCAAATAGTAAAGGGGAGAAAGCTATATACACAGGGTGTTCCTGGATTAAACAGCTAAAATAAGGTACGTGGTAGGGGATAGAAAAACTAATTCAAAACTACATTTGAACATCAGTTTATTTTCGTTTCTCTTCTAGCAAACAGCAGAAAAACTAAACAAATACAAAATAAATGCATTAAATAAAATATTGATGCAAATCATTCGCACCTCTTGTAGGTGACGTATCACTATTGGTACACAAACAGGCCTTACCTAGGGAACTATTGAACACAGGACATTTGTTCATAAGGACTTTTTGTGTTGTTTTGAGGTCTGCTATCCACACCGCAGCTACGTCTTACATAAATCCAAACACCCTGTATATAGGCTTGTAAATATAGTTTAAAAGTTGAAATTTTCCACTCTGAAAAGTCCAAAAATCCACATATTATGGTTTATTGACCAGTACGAGATAAATTCCCGGGAAACGAAACGTAACTGTTATAGGAGCGTAGAATGGGTCTTTGTGAATCGAATGATGTACTCGTAATACATTCTATTGCCACTTGTATTTTCCTCTTCCCCTGTTTGTTCTCCTATATCCTGACAGTTCACTCCAGTAATGTTTTAAACCCACTGGTTTTCTAGCACTTATGAATTTCTGCTCGACTATTCCGGCACCTTAATACTAGTCTCTCAGGTTTATCACTTATGCCGGGATCACGATCAACTTAACGTTCACTTGTAGTTAAATTAGCGTAAGTTGATAGATGTCCTAAGAGGTCTTTCACGTTAAGTGAACGTTACATGAAGGGTATCACGTGATTTAGCCAGCCAATTATTATGAGAGTGACGTCTACAGGGGTATTTAGTAATTCATTTGTTGGTTTTCTTACCAAGGTCTACTTTTTAGCTTCAGTTCAAGTAATCGGACATTGAAAAAAAATTCAACTAAAATAGGAAAGCTAAATTTATCAAAAAAGTTTAGTAATAGATATTTATTATATTGATTGAAAACTGTAAACATTCACAGATCATCACTGTAAAACTAGTACAAATCACAGATCAATACACATAGTTACTCAAGAATGCACATGTTTGGCTTGAGTTGCTACGTTAAGTTGCATGAATTTTGATCACACATCTGTTTTCTTAAGTTATGCCGGGATCACGATCAACTTAACTTTAACTTAACGTAACGTTGACTTAAAATTAACTTAACTAAAGAAAACAGATGTGTGATTACGATTCACGTAACTTAAAGTAACAACTTGAGCCAAACATCTTCATTCTCGAGTATGATCTGTGATTTGTACTAGTTTTACAGTGATGATCTGTGAATGTTTACAGTTTTCTATCGATATAATAAATATCTATTACTAAACTTTTTTGATAAATTTAGCTTTCCTATTTTAGTTTAATTATTTTGTTTCAATGACTGATCACAAGAACTGAAGCTAAAGAGTAAACATTGAACATTGGTCATAAAACCAACAAATGAACTACTAAATAGCCCTGTTGACGTCACTCGCATAATGATTGGCTGGCTAGATCACGTGATAACCTTCAAGTAACGTTCAGTTAAAATAAAAGACCTCCCAGGACATCTCTTACTATAAGTTAACGTTAAGTGAACGTTAAGTTAACTGCATCGTGATCACCTCCATTTAAACACATGAGGAGATCCTTTACGTTAAGTTACGTTAAGTTAACTTTAAGTTAACGTTAAGTTGATCGTGATCCTGGCATTAGATATTTACTGACTAAAAGGCATGAATATCCCACACACATAGATAATAAACATAATCGTACTAGCCGGAATCGAACAAGATACCCCTGGACTTGTTGTTTACTACTCTATCCTCAAAGTCACAGTGACGGGTATTTCCCCACAGCTGCACAATATTTCGCCTCCCTCCCTATCTACTACCATTAAAACAGTTTCAGGAAATTTGATAAAATATTGAATCAAATGACAAGGGTTAGTTCTGTTGAAACATTTTGCTTTGAAGCTGACAGTGAGGGTAGACATTTAGAATAATCGCTTGTTTTTTTTACGCGAATAGTGGGAGGAGAAACAGAGAATAATCATCCACTATGCTTTGAACCAATTTACAGGCATCAAACCTCATATTTAGACATGTCAATTTTAGGTGTAATGAAAATAGAGCGGATCATTTAGTTACCTACCGTAGTTTTGTTGTATATAGGAAAATACTAAAATGTAGTGGTTGGATTTGTGTTTTATCGTAACAAGTGATTCCTCAACAACAATTTAATAAACAACATTCATAGTTACCAGCACAAAGCAGTTAAAAACCTAATAATGTATTCTAAATACACACTGAAAAGATATCTAATAAACCATACAATTTAGAAATATTTATCTAAATATTAATTTGTACGTATTTTGAATTGTGAAATCATAATAATATTCTTTAGAAAAAATATGTATTTCTTTTATATATATGCAATTATTTTATTAATAGTTTTAGTACTCGTGTAAAATTATCAGGATATATTTTAAAATAAGGTTCTAAAAGAGTTAAAACAATTAATAATATCAATACGATAAGGAATCCTATAATGTATTTAATAAAGTATGAGTGAAGAGACGCTTTATCAATATTTTTATCAATTTATGAGGGATTTTTAGACCCAGTTTGGTGTAAAAAAAATAGATGAATTAATACCGTTCCTAAAATAATGAACAGTAAAATGAATTTAAATGTAAAGAATATATTTATTGTCTACTGTGGTCTAGCGTTCACCGTTCCTGGCTACATATCCAGAAGTCCCAGGTTCAATCCTCGATGCCTCTATGAAGTGTTTTTTCTCCTGCAAAACCTCCTCATCCTGTACTAAATCAGTTCCTAAGTTTGGAATAAATGATAATAAGTGAATAATTATTGTTGTTAATCAAAATTATATCTGTCCTCAACCCATTCGTGTTATACGCACTCTGTTGATATCACCATGTGAGGAAAGTTAAACTCTTTATGTTTCAACTGAAGTAATATTTTATTTCTTTTGTCAAAAAAAAATGTTTGGCCATAAAAAAAACTGGCTTTTCCTCGAGTCCCCTTCCACCCCACCTTAAATGTGTGGGTTAACATTATCCCATTGTGGGTTACTAGTTTGGACGAGAGCCGCTAGGTCGCAGCGAGCAACTTGTTCAGGTCAGCGTACAGGGCAGTGAGCTGAGACCTAGAAAGCTCTCTTGCACTTGACAGGCTAGCAAATTGCTTTTAACACCGTTTAATTTGTCGTTTTGGATGGGAGAGAGAAATGTAAGTATTTGTTTTTTTTCTTTCCCAATTGAGTTGATTGAAAGAGAGTTTTCTCCGAAATATGTCTCGCTCTCTCTCAAACTTTCGCCCTTGTAAAATATATCTTCTCAAATTAGAAGCTTAAATATACGGATCACCCGCTTCGGTGGACGCATGGTCTAAGGCTTCACTCTATTTTTGGACTAGACTCTTGATATAAAGGATATTGGGGTTCGAATCCTGGTCGGGTGTACTGGGGATGGATTTTCCAAAAGAGTTTTCTGTTCTCCTTCAATGAAAATGTGGTTTCCTCTAAACTAAGCCTTTATCATCCCTAACTCATTAGCATAATTAGTATATATATATGTGTGTATATATATATATATGAACAGGTAGTAAGACGCAGTGCTGAATAAAAATGGACACTGATGGACGTTTCTTTATTATATGTTTAGAATTAAACGTCTTGTTTCAGAAAAGTTTGATCCACAAGTAAGCTATTTTACTAGCAGTTCAAGTCCATATGTTGTTATTTTTTAATCCTTTTATTACCAAATATTTTCAAACCATTCATACATCTTTACTGTTGTGATCATGCTTTACACTCAAAAATGTTAGAACTCGTTTGTTTAAATCATCAAAGCTTTAATTTCTTGATTGATGACGTCACACAACAAAAAGAAGTAGCTTCTCAGGGGTGAATCAGGGATATTAAATATATTTAAATGTTAAACACCCTCATCTGCGTCACTTTAGCAATAGAATGGACCGCCGATTACTAGGAGATCGGGGTTCGAATATTGGTTGGGTTTACTGAAGATGTTTTCTCGTAAATGGTTTTACATTCTCCCTACCATGCAAATGATAGTACACATCCTCTAGATTCAAAATTCCTCATTCTTATCATAACTTACCCGAACAGGTAGTAAAATGCGGTGCTAAGAAAATGTTAAATAATATTGTAATTCAATATTTATAATGGCGTCTATCAAATAGAGGCTGGTCTAGTGCTGAAAATTTGAAAAATTGATATTAATAATGTAATATTAAATTCAATCATGAGTCTAATTGAAATTGTAGCCTTACCCACAATGGTGGTTTAACGTTCTAAGGCGTTATACGCACACTCCATTTGGTCACAATTAACAGAGATGTTAGGGTTCGTGTCTCGTTTATGTGCATCCACATAAGAATTTTTCAGTTTTTTTTCCAGCCTCTTTTCGCAATTTTCATCAGGGCTGATGTAGGGATTTGAACTCCTGACCTTGAACATAGAGGTCGGGATTTGACATGGTTCAAATAGAGGTAAGGAGCACTAGAAACGGTTTCCAACATTTGGATTTAAATTTTATTTTTTGCATACGGTCTCAAAACATATACTAGTGCGTTTTTTACTAACTTCCTTTATTTTTCTTGTCTCCTTATATTAAGTCGTCAAAAATTACCAATGAAAGAAAAAAAATCTTGTCTAAAATTTGGATTGAATTGAAACAATATATTCCGTTTTTCGGTTGTCATTTTGATGCGCGTACTCGCACTTCCTCCTCTCTCGCACTTCCTCCTCTCTCACACTTCCTCCTCTCTCGCACTTTCTCCTCGCTCGCACTTCCTCCTCTCTCGCACTTCCTCCTCTCTCGTACTTCCTCCTATCTCGCACTTCCTCCTCTCTCGTACTTCCTCCTCTCTCGTACTTCCTCCTCTCTCGCACTTCCTCCTCGCTCGCACTGGAGGGGAGTAATGTATACTATTCGAATGTATCACCTGCAGGTTTAAAAAATTATTATTATTATTACCATTATTATCATTATTATTCTATTTTCAATAACAAAATTTCTTGCAAATTTGCCCTTGATCATGTAGGCGTTCATATCCCTTCTCGGGCTTCTCTTAATCCAAAATTATTTTTTCTCAATAGCTCTTATAAGGTAAGCCATATAGGTTGTTGTATCCATAGTGCCAATTCTAGATTTGTCGAATTCGACTTCTATCATAAAAGAAAAGCTAAGCTCAGAGAGTTATTCAAAGAAATCCTGTATCAATAATTTATCATGTAGAGGTTCTGCCTATAATATTTAAATTTACAATATTCTGATCTATTTTTTGCATATTGTTACTGCTTTTAACCACTCTTTAGTTATTTGTTATTAATGCTATTTTTTATTCTTATCATTATTAATTACTTTTTTTCGTAACTATTCATCAGTATGTACCATTATTTAGCCATTTTTGTCTTATGTATTTGTAAGGTACTTGTTTACTTTTCAGTGCTGGCCTGTTATAGGTCTTACGACTGTTGGCCAGCACTATAATAAAGGAAATTGAATTTAAATTATTATTATTATTATTATTATTATTATTATTATTATTATTATTAGCACCGCGTCTTACTACCCGTTCGGGTTATACTCATTTATGCTAATGTGTAATGGTGGGGTGATTGTGAGATGAAATGGAGGACCTATAGTTTAACGTGGAATCCGAACCACGGTGGAGGCCTGGCATTCCACACATTCACAAGTTGTGATTAATACACGTCTTGTCAGAGGTGAAGGAAGGGTTTGGCAATCAGCTAAATCTGTTCCGGGACCGAGGATTGAAACCCGGACCCCAATCACAGAAGTCTGACACATTACCCCTAGACCACCAGGTCACCAGGTTAAAAAAAACCAAACAAATTATCTTTCTCCAATAATTATCTACCAGACCAAGTCAAACAATGCTTGAATGAAATAAAAGCTTATCCTTTCCGACAGGTCTAACCTCAGGAAGAGAATCTCATTTTTCCCAAACATTATCATTCAATGAGAGAGAAAAATACATTTTTATTCTAGTGTGTCACGTGATGGAATACTCTAACAATAATGGGAGGAAAGGTTCGATAAAGAATGAATGGTGAAAAGAGCCATAATGGGACGTTTAGAACTGAGAAGACCTTTAAAATGGGATGAAAACGTTAAGTTAGCTCATTTTCAACTCTGTGTTATGCTAACTGTTCCTGTGTTGAGGTTAATGTAGAGGGTATTGGAAAATAGTTCCAGCCTCCCTTTAAAAAAATGCAGTCATGGCCACAACAGTTCGTTCTAAGTGATTTGAGTGTTCCTTTTTGTAATATTGAAGCACCATTTTAAAGGATTACAACGTCAAATATCTATAATCAAATTAATGAGTGTGTTAAAAACTTACGCTAGTTAATATTTAGATAACCACACTTCAAATAGCACTAAAAAAAATAGCAACAGCTTTGAAAAAAGAAAAAAATTATCACTACAGCATTACTTTATTTATTTTTTTATCTAAGAGGAATGAACTAAAACGAGAATGAAGAAATCTACATAATGAAAACTTTCGTGGTGTGTATGCTTCTCCAAACATTTTAAGGATTATAAAAGAACATAGGATAAGGTGGAGTGGTCATGGCGCGTATTGGCGATGGCAGGCGTGCTCACAACATTTTAGTTGGAAAACCTGGAGAAACAAGACTCTTTGGTAGGCTGAGACGTATATGGGAGGACAATTTTAAAAGCTATTTGAAGGAGGTTGTGTGTCAAGTTAGGGATTGGATGGAGGCGTCTCAGAAAAAGGATTGAATGGTGAGATTGGATTGTGTTCTGTTTGAGTTCCATAAGGCCAGAGAGTTAGTTGTAAGAGCCGGTATCCCCGGACAGTTGGTAGCCCCAGACAGTGTTAAGTTTGGTGATCTTACTTACACTGTTTAGAGCCACTAACCACACTCACTAACATTCCTATTTGACCTCGAAAAACCTTGCTAGTAGCTGGACTCTAGACAACAAAGCGTGAGCGTGTGAAAGCAATATTTTCAATTCTCAAACTGATGCCAGTGGACAATTATAACTTTTGAAGCTCTGGTGCATTAAAATAGGCAATTATTGTTTATTGTTTACTTCACTAATATGTTGTATAGTACTCAATAATTGCATGTTTAGAACAAAATATATTAAAATAAATTATAAACATGTTTGATGGGCTTTGCCTTTTATAATGACGGGAGGGTAGCACCGGACACCCTTCCTGGCGGATAGCTCCGGATAGTTATTTATTTGTTGTTTTTACAGATTCGTGAAGAAAATGTCAAAATTCAAGGGAAGAACAACTCAAAGGGGATCATGAACAGGAAAAAACATGACAATTGCAATTAATAGTGTGATTTCTGGAAAAATGACTTTAAGAAATTCTGCTTTGTAATTTAGCGTAACAAAAAGTACACTTCATAACAAGTAATGATACTGTTTTGGACCCCTCTAAAATATTCAAAAAGTCATGGATGAAGTTTAATTTTCTTTAAAGTAATGTATGTAAAATTTCCTTTTAATAATTCAACCATGGAAAATCACGCGCTTTTAGCAGTAATGTCAAAGTCTTGCACCATTAAAAAATATTTTTTCTTTCAAAGATCAACTCCGTTGTATTTACCAAAGAAGCAAGTGACGCTAGCTCCCTCCACCCAATAGGAAGCTAGCCTTCCCAACACCTGTAGCCAGGATTATTTCTATTAGTTATTTTTGACACTGTTGACAAGGGGTCCAAGAGGAAAAGGGTAGGTCATATATAAGCCACTTGTGCGTATGAACACACACAGTTCTGGTAGCATAGATCTAGAGAACGAGTAATATCACATCACAGTGCCACTAACTTAAATCCATAGAGTACACAGAAAAATAATTTGTAGTTCAACGAAAATTGTATCATTTCCTATAATATCTTCATACCAAAGGTATAATCATCTTAATAAACCGTATGCCACATCATAAGTCTTGTTTATTTAATATCTTTATTGATAGTGTTCAATCACATGGCACTATCACGATTACAATCCGTACCGCTTTAATTAGTGCTCGATCAAGGGGCAAATATCAGCTAATTAAACAGTAATCATTTTAATTGGCACTCGATCACTGGGCTATAAATACCAATATTAAACCAAAGCATTATAAATTAACGCCCATCGCGGGTCGATATTATTATAAACAGATGCTCAATGATAAAAGCAGGTTATCAAATTGACATTAATTCACAACTTGGTGTTACAAAACCACCTTTTCTCATGAATATAAACTGCAACTAGCACAACATGTAAGAGAGCTTGACAACCACTTTATGCCTTTGACAAGAAAATAATCCTTGAAACTAGCATTTGAGTTGGCGGAGGAACTAAAAATTCCTCACATATTTAATAAGGGAAATGCATGTGCCGGTAAAGAAAAAAAAAGTAGCCAAATTATTGATTTTTATATACCAATAGCAAAAACGATGTTGGTGGAAAAAAAAACTTTACCTGTTCGAAACAGGGATAGTAAAGAAAGTGAAACCACAGAATGCATTTTTTGTGGCTAAACCTTTGAAGAAGATTGGTTTCATTGCGTGGACTGCAAAAGTTGGGCACACGAAGAGTGTGCCAGTGTTGACAATAATATGTTTTATCATTGTGACCATTATAAGACGGCTTAAGTTTAAGAATGGAAGCCTGGAAATAAAAATAAGATTTTGTCCGGGGCTACCCATCAATGTTTAGATAAGGAAATAATTCAACTTATTTTTGTTAGTTAATTTTAAAACTAATAGTGTTCTGATTTTTCTTTTATGTGATGTAATTAAGGAGACAATATACAAAGTTTAAGTCCAGAGTATGTTTTTTAAATAAGTCTCATCCTATACACGATATGTTGCTTTTAGCTTAAGTGTCCGGTACTATCCGCCCTTCCCTAACATTAATAGCCAATTTATCACTAAATAAGAAGTTAAATTTTGTCATAATTATAATTGTTTTGATGTTAAAATATATTTCAACTTACATTTAATTTTTGCATTTTTTTTACATCCATTTCTATTTCCAGCCTGTGGCTTGGGTCAGTTTATTTTTAATTTTAAAACATAATAATATGAAAGTTAAATGGACTGATGGGCCTAAAAATCTATCTGGAAAAATCAAACAACAAGAAGAAAACTCAATTAAAATGTTGACTTTGCTGTAATTAAAAGTTGAAAGTTCATTGGCAGAATGTTTGTGCTAATAAATACTAAATTAAAAACACATTAAAAGGTATTTACATTAAACGTACATTTTAAGTTTCTAGACCAAACTTTGAGGTATATAGGCCAAAAGGTAATGTTATACAGCAGTCAAATGAAAATTAACCTATTCAGTATAAATACATGAACAATAGACACCTACTTTCAGCCCTCTCCCTTCACTTCAACCTCCCTATTCCATCCTCAAGTAGAAAAGCTTTACAAAAGTAGAAACAATGTGTTCTAATAGTTATAATTCCCGTTTCAGTGTATCTTTACTGGAATCTAGAGACGAAAGACCTGAGAATAAAGATAACAAAAATTATTCTGTTTTTAGACAAAATGAAATAAACTGTCAAAATTATCAGAAACATGCTCTAATATTCTAATGTTTTTATCTATGTTACGGCACAAACCCTTTATTTTAAAGATCCTCCGTTTATATTTTTCATTCACTTTTATGGAAGAGAGTTATTATTAAGTGTATGGTAATATATCTGTTTATTAATTAGGATTTACAGTAAATTCATAAGAATACATGAATAAAATGACAGATCAATTACAAGTTTTTAACAACCAGTGCCACATAAATATTAAATTACCTATTTTCCAGATATTTAAATCAATGTGGTTTCATTATAGCGAAACTTAGTTTATAATAATCGCTCATAAGAAAGTAAAAATGGGCTCAAAATGCGGTGAGTTAAGTTACATCAGTTAAGAACACAAATCAATAAAGTAATATTTTTATTTATCAGAGAGACAATATATACTTTTCAAATAGTTTATCTATTCTTCAAATATAGAATTTAAGAATTAATAATAAGTTATAAAATTAAATTTTATAGATTTACTTACAAATATAAATTAATTTAAAAAATTTGTTTTAAAATCTGAAAAAAAAAATCACATTTATCTATCCCCTTTGCTTAATAAATACTCTCTGACACCTTAGCTGAGTCGGTAACGTGTCTGCTTACCAAGATAGCTATAGAGTCTGGGTTCGATTTCTGGCATGGCCTAAAAGCAAATTACTGGTGGAATGCAAGTTTCCCCTTTCCCAGTTATGAATTAACGTCAGGGGGATTGGGTGGTGTGTTTGTGCTCAAGCTAGGGACAGGGTGTAATGAGTTGCACTGGATAGAACTATCTCAAGATAGGGATAGGGTGTAATGAGTTGCACTTGATAGAACTATCTCAAGTTAGGGATAGGATGTAATGAGTTGCACTTGATATAGTTATCTTAAGATAGGGGGATGTGTGGAGTAATTTTGTAAATGTGGCAATGAACTTTTGAGCTCCTTATGCCGTATAGAATGTAGTAATGAAGCTACATCAATTGTATATTTATATTTAACTTGTATGAAAAGTGTCCGGTCAGGGAAGCCCTAGAGGGACGTGGCAATTCCAGGATAGGAGGATGAGTCATCAACACAATAAAATATGCAAATAATCTAGCATTCAAGGCCAAAAATAAAGAAGAGTTGCAGGAAATGATTGACCGGCTTGTGGAAAAAGGGAGAAGATATGGCATGGAGATCAACATTGAGAAGTCAAAATCATTGGTATCTCAAAAAAAGGAGGGGCCGCTGAGAATCAAAACTGGAAACCAGGAGTTGGAAAACATAGAGCAATTCAAGTACCTGGGAAGTCTGCTGACAAGGGAGGCTTACTGCACCAAAGAACGTCATGGCCAAGGAATCTTTCAAGAAGAAGAGGTTACTGCTGACCAGCAAGTTGAGTTTGGAACAGAGCAAATGATGAAATGCTACGTCTGGAGCATCGCGCTGTATGGAGCAGAAACTTGGACTTTTAGGAGGTTGAAATAGAAATATTTGGGAAGATTTGTAATGTGGGGATGTAGAATACTTTGAATGATCAGGTGGATATACAAGGTGACAAATGAATAAATCCTTAGAAAAATGGATGAAAAGAGAACCATTTTGGATATGATTCTTTGGTGTTGGACACATCCTTAGAAGGAACTGTCTTCTGCACGACGTCATAGAAGGAAAGTTTGGGGGAAAGAGGAGCTTAGAAAGAAGGAGGATTCAAATATTGGATGACTTAAACCCTTAAAGGAAAAAAGAAAATTCTGGGAGCTGAAGGAGGAGGCAGAGGACAGGGCGCATTGGCGTTCTAAGCTCACTGACAAAAGGAATGTACCTGTCGTAAGACATGACACCTAACCTTAAGGCAGATGCGTTCCACTCGGACTACTTAGAGTTATTTTGTATTGCTTTATAGATTGTATTGTTTTAATCAGCGTACAGCATTATGATGTATGTAAACATATGAAAGCCGCCATATCAGCACGTTGTCAATGAAACTCCCTTACAAATACGTTTTGCGGTGAGAACACTGAAATAACTTTGTTTCACTTGCTTGAAATATTTTAAGGGAAATTAAGCGAGCTGTAAACAATAAGCTCTGACGCACAACGGCATTGCAAATATGGCTTCAGACCCCCACAGCTATAGCTTTAAAATAGTTTATGTCACGATGTGTGGTTTTAATTATAACTTTCAACACAGGGGTTATTAACGGCTTAACGCAAAAGGTAAATATGAGTAGGGATCTTTAGGAGTAGTGTAACTAGCTTAGCTTGGGGATAGGATGTAGAAATCATATTTATAAGTCACATGTGGAAAAACCTCTTATGCTTCCGGCTGAGATTCAAAATATTAATCTATCCATCACAAAAAATCCGGTCTATTGCGAGACCAAAGTCTTAGACAATGTAACCACCAATAAATGTCCTAAACCACGTGACCACCGATACAAGTCCTATACCACGTGACCTCTTATATAGATTCTAGCGTAGCGAGAATGTTAAAAACCATTTCGTAAAACCACCCCCAGTCCACCCGACCGGGATTCTAACCCCAATCTCCCCTTCATCGGCAGTCTAGTTTATTGCGAGAGTGACGCCTTAGACCGTTCGACCACTGAAGTGGAGCTACAAAAAAAAATTTTGGGTCTTATTATAGTGTATATCCTTTGTTATGGGCACGTTCTTAAATTACGTGAGGATTTATTTTTCATGATTTTTGAACCGCCACCCTCTTTCTTAGTGAATTTTTTACGATTTGGTAGATTAGACTACTTTAACCGGGTAGTTATTCTAAGATGTATGGATTGGTAACAAAGCGAGAGATTCTAGAATATTTAGATTGCTGTAAAATTAGGTGCAATACATTTTAAGTATATGATTAATTATAAGAGAAATTTTACAATTAATATATTTATTTTCTGACATTACTAAAAAACAACCTTACGTAATATAGATTCAAACCCCCGCCCCCCTCCAAGGTAAGAAAACGTAAGAAAATACTTACCTCCAAAACCCCCAAAATAAAAAATCCAGAAGACATAATGATTAGGGGAGCATTGGAGAACGCATTAGCAAATAGTACAAACATGTTTATTTTAAGAAAATGTAAATTTGTTAATGTATCTCTCATGAAACTGAATAATGGAAATAAAATATAAAAGAATTTATTTTGATCCCAGCCAAAGGGTCATTATAAAAAATAAATGGTGTGGCGCACCGCACAGATTTTCTCTTTCCTTTGTTTAAATTATAGCCATAACTCCTAATATTTGCGAAGCGAAATTTTATACATTGTTTTAGAAACGTACTGGGAAAAAAAAGAACATCGTATTTCATCAAAGAGCATACTTAAAATTATAGACACTGATACAGAAAATATTATTTGTTCTGTGGAATTTTAACTCCTCATTTACCAAAGCTTTATTTAAAAAAAAAATGACTCTAGAGCAAAAAATATTTAGTTTATAAAATATTCTTTCAAATATAATCAAGTTGTTTATTTGAAAATTTCCTAAAACTTTGAAAGGATAAGTTATTTTAAGTCTCAAAGAGTTGCGAAGAAATTATCTAAATTGTAAAATTCAGCTTATGTAAATTATCCTCAAAGTCAAAATTTATACCCCATAAATATAATAATTCCTCTTATTAATTAGAATTCACTATTTAAAGAATATTTTAAATAAATATATTACTTTGAATCTTTTGGTAGCGATTACATTTATTCCAATTCAAATGGTCCTCGTGATTTACCGCGCTTTACCCAAGCGGAGTAAAAAGAATCTTTGTTGGAGGAAAATTCTAGCAGCGAGGTTCTGAATTTAGGGTGAGAAATAAGGGAAATAGGGTTAGATTTGGGTTTTGAAGAAGGGGAAGTGGGAAACAGGGCTAGGTTTGGGGTCTGAATAAAGTTTCGATGGGTGTCACAGCACATGACTATGTGGCTTGACAAAGATCGATATACACAATCTGTTGCTTGTGTCTGGTAGAGAGCCTTTCTCTTTCTTTCCTCCATACATCCTTCTCAAAGGATGTTTTCTTCTTTCTCTTCCTCTTCTGTTTCCTTTTGTTGGGAAGTGTTTGGAAGGCTTTTTTTTTTTTTTTTTTTTTTTTT
>CABFWO010004025.1:28881-73201 GCA_902155825.1 Timema genevievae
TATCAGTTATATTTGCTAGGTATTTGGTCAACATTATAACGTTTTACTTTATTATCAGTTATATTTGCTAGGTATTTGGTCAACATTATAACGTTTTACTTTATTATCAGTTATATTTGCTAGGTATTTGGTCAACATTATAACGTTTTACTTTATTATCAGTTATATTTGCTAGGTATTTGGTCAACATTATAACATTTTACTTTATTATCAGTTATATTTGCTAGGTATTTGGTCAACATTATAACGTTTTACTTTATTATCAGTTATACTTGCTGTAGGTGACCTGGTGGTCTAGGGGTAAGGTGTCAGACTTCTATGCTGAGGGTCCGGGGTTCAATCCTCGGTCCCGGCACAGATTTATCTGAATACCAAACCCTTCCTTCACCTCTGACAAGACGTGTATTAATCACAACTTGTGAATGTGAGGAATGCCAGGCCTCCACCGTGGTTCGGATTCCACGTTAAACTGTAGGTTCTTCATTTCATCTCACAATCACCCTACCATTACACATTAGCGTAAGAGCGTATAACCCGAACGGGTAGTAAGACGTGGTGCTAATAATAATAATTTCTTTATTTCAAGGCGCATGCACATATTTAATCGGCTGTGATTGGTAGTACGTATAAACTAGTCCGTAGAAAGCTAAAGTTGGGCAACTTCTACGGCGTAAGGACTTACGGATAACTCTGTGGCCAGAGCAATCTGATACTGTGGCATCGATTTATCACGGACCACGGACCTACGGATACAGAGTCTGTTTCGGAGCCTTTATTGTTTACTTTGGATAATTATATGACTTACTAGCCCTTGTTAAATATTACAGGCATAGCAGTAGGCCTACTTGATTTGTTTTAAGGTTAAAAGGGTAGACTTAATAAGATGTTGCTTTATATCCAGTTTTTTTATTTACATTTGTTACAAACAACACAACTGCGTCACTGTTACCTAGACTATATATATTACATTCTGTGGTAGGCCTGCCAATAACTTGATTTTAAAACTAGCCGGGCTACACAATTTGACAGAAAACCCATCTCATTGAGTGTAAATAAACAAAAGGGTGTCTAATTTTTTTTTTAAGGTTTTAAAAAGGTTCTTCCAGCAGTGCATCGGATTTTAAAGAAATATATATATATATATTTATATAAACAAAACATAAAATAATAATCCGTTTCGGTTGTAGAATTATCTAAGGTGCAGTAGAATGGTCTGTCGAGGGCGCAGAGATCGAGGTTAGAGTCCCGGTCGGGTGTATTAAGGGTGTTTTTCTTAAATGGTGTTATAATTTACCTACATGCAAATGTGGGTTCATCTAATCTAAATTCAACCTTTCTCATTCCAAACACATTAGCGTGAATAGTACATATGCGTAAAACCCAAACGGATAGTAATAAGTGGTGCTAAATATATATATGTATATATATATATATGTGTGTGTGTGTGTGTGTGTGTGTGATTCCGTCACTTTAGCTCAGTAGATAGCATGCCTCTCCACTGAGTTAAAGGTCCCGGTATTAATTCCCGGCATGGTAGAAAATTTATCTTTAGTGAAATTTGGGTTTACACTTTCATAATGATAAATTAACTGCGGGGAACTGGATGTATTGTCTGTCCTTGTCTTAACAAAGATTATAAGACATAATAAGCTACGACAAGCTTAGCAAGCTGGTAGTGGAAAATGTATGTATTGAATAAAAAAAAACTGGACTGGCCCACAGGTTGGAAACAGTAATGGATGTTATATATATGTGTGTGTGTGTATTTTTGTGCAATCTGAACGGGTAGTAAGATGCTATGGGCGATAAAAACAACTAAATACAAAAATAACCTTTTTTTCAAAACGTATCCACTAAAAAAAACTTCCGAAGTGAATGTAAACTGTATCAGGCAACAAACCATCCCACTAAAGCTCAGCCTGCTGATATCAAGTATTTTTATGTTTCGTTCTCGCTACATCTGTTGGTATAAACTATTTCATTGGTGGTGTTTGTTGTCATCATCGCCCAATGGACATCATTTCCGCGTGTTCCCCATCGTCATGAAGCTAATTTCCGGTTCCGGGAGGGAGGGAGGGTGTAGGCTCCCCGCCCCCCCCCCCCCCNACACATTTGCGTGGAGGGAGAGTGGAAAACCATTTAGGAAAAACCACCCCAGTCCACCAGAGTAAGATTTTAAACTCGATCTCCCCGTCCTCGGCAGTCTAGCTCAACACGAAACTAGCGCTTTAGCCAACTACACCACCGAGGCGGGTAAGATAATAAAGAAGACCAGTAAACCCTTGCGAAACTTTCTCACATTCAACGTTCCCCTCCCCCCCCAAAAAAAAATTATTTAGTCTTTTGTTGGTTTGTTGAAATTAAATACTCAGCGAAGTGTATACATAAAATAGCAAAGAGAGTTTATTTTCGGTAACTGATACAAAAATATTGTTATATTTTCCCTTAAATGTCAAACAAATAATGCGTTTTAACGTAAACTGAGTATGCTATGTCAGAAGTCGGTAAAAAAAACTTTATCCACTGATAACTTATTCATCGCTGTAGGCTTTGTATTAGTTGAGAAAAAGGGATGTTGACCACAGAAATAATATAAAGCTTGTCTATCTGATCTATGATAAAATGTGCTTCCTACAGTTGTAATTGTACTATTGGCAGCATTAAGGCTTATCGAGTTGAAGATGACCACGTTATCTGACAGCTCGTGATCACTCATTTGTAGCTGATGATTTCCACACGTCCATCACAGAATCTGTCTTAAAATATGAGTGAAGAATGACCCTGAGCACGAGAAGACTCCTAGATAGCTCAGTGGTTAGATAATTGAAATACTAATTCAGAGATCCTGTCTTTGTTTCTCGTTTCTAGGCTTCAGTTTTCAATTTAAAGAATATTATATTTAGATGTGACTATAACCGGAATCACCAAATATAATAGTTTGGTTATTTAATCCATAATTTTTTCTTAGAAAATATTATTTACCATAAGCATTTATAATGTATACCAATATAAAAATATTTGTTTATTTTTTCTTCAAATTTATGTTGTTCGACACCTTAGATAAGTCGGGAGCGTGTAAGGTCTCGTATTCGATTCTAGACATAGTCGAAAGTTTTATCATCGGTCAAATGTGGTTTTCCTATTTCACAATGATGAATTAACCAACTGCTGGGGCTGAGTGTTTTGTCTGTTCTATATTTAAGTTAGTTTGTAAGTCATGTGCCGATATAATCAGTCTGTTCAGAAAATATCAAGCTAATACCTAAAACGATTAATAATTTGCGTATTTCAATGGGAAATGCATTTGCCACCGTTCAAGTATGTAAAATAATAATACGCTATGGTAGAGGAATGTTCAGAGGCTTCTTTAACGCATTTTTTAAATTATTATTTAGTTTTTTATTTGGGGTATTTAACGTGCACTTTCTGAACATACTGATTATATCAGTACATGAGAATTTCTATGAGCGAGAGTGAAAGGGCTTATCAATTTTGCCAGGAAATGTATTTTCACATATCTTACAGGGTTATTTTACAAACCACAACCGACATGGGACTGATGGCATTACTTCTCCTCCGAAGGAAGTTGTGCTACGGATTTGTATCGCTAAAGAAAAATCCATTGACCCCAGATGGGTTTGAAACCACTAACATTGGATCTTGAGGCGACCACTTTATTCCAAGACGACGGAAAACAACCTCACGAAATATACCAGACTCTCGATGAGGGGAAAATCAGGGTTCGAATACTGGTCGGGTGAATTGAAGATGTTTTCTTCTAAATGGTGCTAACTCTTCCACTCAAATTCGAGTAAACTTCCTCTAAATTTAACCTTTCTCGTCCTTAAACACATGAACGTAATTAGTACATAAGCTTATAATCCAAACGGGTATTAAAACTCTGTGCTAAAAAAAAGTTATAACTAAATTCAAATGAAAAATAAATAAATGATGTGATAAATAAATTGTAGTTACATACCATTAAAGAATTGAGCACGTATGCTACCAGCCTTAAGATAGAAACAAACATAATTAAATGAAGATATCTACCTTTTGTATGCGAGTTCGTGTTGCTCTCCATTACTAAACATGTGAGCGGTTAGCTTGGTGAGGGTAGCTCTAAATAAATTATAACATCCTGCCACGCACACAAATAATATAACTTATGTGTCTAGAAAGTGTAAGCTGATTATTCACCTAAAAAATCTAATCCTAAAAAACAGAGTTACGATCTCAAAATCTATTTAATATTATTATTTTCAGCACCATGTATTACTACCCTTTTGGAGCATACGATTTTAATAAGTTAACCATTTAATTAACTATCGAATTTATTAATTTAAAGCATTTATATTTGATATTAGTGTAATTATGAGTTAATTTTTCTCACAATAAAATTAGTTAAATCCAAATGAATGGCACAGGGAAAAGGAGAAAAGCTCACATAACTCACGTTTTTCAGGAAAACGTCTTTTATATCTCAAACCTCATAAAGACCACAGCAAATATTTTTTTTACATTAATTTAAATAATTATCACAGAGACCTATTTTAACCATAAGCTAAAGTACATTAGAAAGTTCTCATGATTGCCTAACAGATGGAAGCACTAACTCAATTTAAATATGAGAGAGACCTCTTTTAACCATAATCTAAAGTACATTAGAAAGGTCTCATGATTGCCTAACAGATGGAAGCACTAACTCAATTTAAATATGACAGAGACCTCTTTTAAACATAATCTAGAGTACATTATAAATGTCTCGTGTTTGTCTAACAGATGGCAGCATCAGCTCAATTTAAATATTACAGAGACCTCTTTTAACCACATTCTAAAGTACATTAGAAAGGCCTCATGATTGTCTAACAGATGACAACACTAGCCCAATTTAAAAATGACAGAAACCTCTTTTAACTATAATCTAAAGTATATTATAAATGTATCATAAATCATGACTGTCTAACAGATGGCAGCACTAATTCAGTTTGAGATAAAAAGGTATAAGTCTTACTATCCCATTTCCGATTTCCATGATCCCATTTGTATTCTTTAATTTAAATAAACTTTAAAAAACTATGAATAAATCAAATATTAAATTTATTTTTGTTTATTATTCGTATTTTTCTCAATATTGGATTTAAATTTGCTTGATGTAGTTCAGATGGAAATTCATCAAAAATAACGAGAAATTAACGAGAAAATGTATTCATCCCAATATCTGGTGCTTTGTTTAAAGTCATAAACTTTTTTTCTCAAATCGAATCTTACTACCCGTTTAGGCACTACGCATTTTAAATACTCTAATCTGGTAGGGATAGTTAACGTATAATTTAGAGGAAAGGCTCCCACATTTGCGTGTGGAAAAAGAGAGAAAACATTTATATGTATAACCGCCTTGAGTATACCCAGTCGAGATTAGTACCTCAACCACAGCATCACCATCAAATAAAACTCGATGAGCCTAGCATTTAGTCCACCTGTCCACCGATGCGGGTATCCCTAGATATTAAACTGTTCCCTAGCAGTGAACGTGACGTTCAACTCTAAGATGATCCCATTTCCTCGCGAGATTTGTTAGTAGTTGCTTTATTCTCGTACCTTGTTTGTCATTTGTCAAGGAATTTAAGCTTGCTCGTTTGTCTTCATCCCCAAAACCAGTTTACATATACTAGTCACGTAGTCATGGAGGCCTAAGTACTTAGTCTAATCAGAGCCATGCCTCTTTTCACCAGAATCGAGTTGGTGATCTTACTATATTTTCACAGGAGATTTTCTTCACTCTCTAAATATAAAAAGAAAAAAATCATTTTTTATTGTTATTATTATTTTATTCACGCGCTAGCCAACAGTCGAGACTTTTAATAGTCTAGTACTGATAAAAAAAAAAGAACAGATGGCTTACAAATTAATATATACATTATCTTTTTGTAAAAGAGATTACAATAAAAACAAATTTAATAACTAAATAATAATAATAATAATAATAATAATAATAATAATAAAAAGAGTAAAATCAAGAAAATATATGATTCAATTGTAATAATAATTTAGAATAAAGTCCACAGAAAAAAAAATTGAAAATACTAATGATAACGATGTTTCCTAAATAACTCTCCCACGCTTTGGTTGTCGTATGGTCTAAGGTGCTGCTCTCACAGTAGAATAGACTGCTGATGACGGGGAGATCGAGGTTCGAATATCAGTCCGGTGTACTGAGGGTGTTTTTTTCCTAAATGTTTTTACACTCTCCCTACACGTAAATGCGGGTATAATTTCTCTATATATAACTTTTCTAATCCCTAAAGCCATTAGCGTAATTAGTACATAAACTTATTACCCGAACGGCTAGTGTGGTGTTAAAATAATTCTAATTTTGGTTCTTCTTTTTAAGATAAAAATCAATTTCTGGAAATCTATAGTTAGCACTGATTATAGAACTACCAGGAGAGCAGCGTTTGTATGAGGCAGGCTACTAATATACAAATATATTAATTAGGATGAGGAGAGAGCAAATTCTCAAGGGCAAAATGACATGAAATTGTGCTATTAGGAAGGTTAAAAACAAAAAGGGTATCTTTATAGAGTTTTAGTGAGAAGAGAGCTTTCTATTCATAATCATTATGTAAACTCTTAAAAAAAGCAAAGAAAAATAATAAAAATATAATCAATAATAATGAAATTATGTATCAGTCTATCTATTTAATATTTGCTCTAACATGTTTCGGTCCAAGGCGTCACTCTCACAATAGACTAGACTGCCGATAACGGGGAAATCAAGATTCGAATACCGGTCGAGTGTACTGAGGGTGGTTTTTCCATTTTCCCTCCACGCAAACGTGGGCACACCTCCTCTAAATTCAACCTTATTCACCCTTAACACATTAGCCTAGTTAGTACATAGACGTGTAACCCGAACGGTTAGTAAGACGCAGTGCTAAAAATTAATGAAATATTAAAACATTTTCTGATAGCTTTATATTTTTCAATCAGCGAGTTTCACGAAGATTTCGGACATTCCCCAACAGCTCTTTTCTTGTTGGCATTTATCTGGAGAATCTTATGATCTCATTGATTATCCCAAAACGGGTAGTAAGACGCGGTGCTAAGGGTAAAAAAAAGTTATCCCAACTTTGTTCTGAATTTCATAAATTGAACTAAGACTATCCATTTAGACAAATCCATTTAGCTTATAATAATTGTAAAAATGAAAAAAAAAAGCCACTTTGGGTTTCTAGTCAAAAAATCGTTTTTGTACCCCACTAACATAACCATACTTTAATTTGGTAGGGATGGTGAACGTATAATTTAGAGAAAAGTCTCCAGCATTTGCGTGTGGAGAAAGAGAGAAAACATTTATATGTATAACTGCCTTAAGTATACCCAGCCGAGATTATTGTATCCATCAAAGCCTTGACCTACTTATTCATCCAGAAGCAAGACCAACATAATGAAGAGTTGAATGAGTTTTAGAGTGGCTAGCACCCATGACATTTCTGCCACGTCAGTATGTTGTGGTTCATATAATCGTGTACAAGATACTAAATCCATTATATCTATGTGCGCAATATACATTGCGTCTAACAGGTTGTCATTCAATACAAATATTTTTTCAAAATTCTCGACAAGAATGATGACCTTCTTCTGGCCATAGTTGGTTTTTACGCTTCATCCCAAAAAGATACATTCTATACGGGGATTCGCATCAAGTTTATTATCATATTCCCAAAGTATGTGTCATGTACGCAAAGGCCTTCAATTTTGTCTTCCCAGAAAATATGCTGTTATTCTTGGACTAGCTAATGAGCCACGTGAACTTTTCGGTTCCTATTGATCTTATCTATAAGGTACTGTGAGATTTTCCAAGACTTTTTCAGTCAAATAAACACTATAAGATGGGTATATTATGCTAGTCTCTTTCAACAGCATTACTTTGACACGGTGTAAAACTAGGAAAATATCCTGCTCAGCCTTCCTCCTCGCGACTCAGCGTTCCAAAGTGCGATCTGAGCTCCTTCAAACTTGGTGGACCTCTACGGGTGTGTGTTGCTATTTAAAACACTGTTATTATTATTATTATTATTATTATTATTATTATTATTATTATTATTATTATTATTATTATTATTATTAATTCTATCTTACGACAAGTCTATTCCTTTTGTCAGTGAACTTAGACGTCCAATTTTCCCTGTCCTCTGCCTCCTCCTTCAGCTCTCAGAATTTTCTTCTTTCCTTCAAGTCATTTAGTATTTGGATCCTCCTTCTTCCTAAGCTCTTCTTTCCCTCAACTTTTCCGTGCAGAAGACAGTTCCTTCTAAGGATATGTCCGACCCAGTTTCCTTTGCGCCGGAGAATCACATACAAAATGGTTCTCTTCTCCCCCACTCTTCTTAGTACTTCTTCATTTGTCATCCTGTCTGTCCACCTGATCTGCTCAACCCTATAAGATATATTATTAATGATCAGATATATACAATTTTTATGGAAGATGCCTGGTACTTCTTAAAGATACTCGTTGGAAAGTAACTAGGGGTCATTCCAAGTATCGCTTAAAGCAGCTCTATTACAGCCATAATATTCGTGGCCTCCAACCTTATGGCAAAAGTAACGGAAGGAGGAGGGTTAAGGTGGAGGAAGGAGTTATCAGGATATGTACGGTGGGCTAGGTATGGAGTGGCAAAGGGGAGCATGAGTATTGGTCGAATACGAGTCTATGAATGGTAAGGAGCCCAGGACCCTCTTGTTTCAGGTGACTACTGTTAAATTCAGGACGATACTTCAACATCACTACTCCTCTGATGCAAGAGGTTCTACGGCCAGAAGGTTCACGGTACCTCACTATCACTACAACGATACATTACTATCACAGCTATCTTGTTGTAGGCAGCTCTTCCATCAGAACGTACAAGATATTCAATAAAACTACCTCCATGCTGCAAGATTTTTCGCCGCCTATCGCCACTATTTTGTTGAAAGTTGCTATATCGTCTGAGCGCAATCGATACCTCACCAACCTTATTTCCCGGTTTCAGATGGTTCTATCGCCAGAACGCGCACGAGATGCCAATCGAGGAGGTGGACCACTTCCTGGTCCGTGACGGCACGTTGGTCATCCCGAGCGTGAAGGAGTCGGATGCTGGCACATACTTCTGCAATGCCAGCAACAAGGAGGGTAGCGAGGTGCTGGAGATGCAGTTGAGTGTCAGTGCCTCCTTGCAGGTGCACATCCATCCGACAAGACAGACGGTGGACCTGGGAAAGAGTGCCGACCTTGTTTGTTCCATCACAGGCTTCCCTCAGGTAAGGCGACGCACGTTATGTTGGGCTAGAAGGCCAAACTCTTCTGTGGGCACTCTCCAGGTAAGGGTACATATTTTTATAGAAGTAATGGATTAAATTTAGGAGTACTATCTGATAAGTATACATTTAAAAATATTTAAAATTAATTTGTAAGTATTTTAGTCAATTAAATTAACTTAAATGCAAGTACGATTATTTTAAAGATAGCAATTTTATAAGACCAAGACATTTAGATATAACTCTCACTCTTGCTTTATCTTTATGATTAAGATTTATAGTTTTCGGTTGAATCAACAATACACTACATATATTTGCTCGTTTAGTGCCTCAAGGAACTCCACCAGTTCTTATACCATTTATAGTTTGTATTGAAACTATTAGTAATATTATCCGACCCGGAGAACTAGCCTGGGTTAAAGTGCCAAAACCTCTTATTTCATCATGGGCATAAACCAGGTTGGAGGGCACACGTTTTATTGGGAGTTGGTACAAACCTTTCTTGATTCATAATATTCTATGTCGGGGTTTATAAAAGGGTGGCCCACAGGCCATCCACAGCCCTCAAGATTATTTTGAGTGGCAAGTGAAAGTTTTTCATGTTTAATGGTATGTTAATGTGAAAAAAATGTATGTAAACAGTTGATTGTTGAAGGATGTTCAATTATTTGATACAAAGAATATAGCCTTAACCGCGTGCTACTATCCGCCTGGGATATCCTTAATTTACACTAAAGGAATAGGGAAGATTTATATAAAATTTAGTAGAAATGTACCTTCATTTACTTGAAGGAAGAGTGCGAAACTATTTGTTTAAGAAAAAACTCAGTACATCTGGTTAAGAATCGAAACCTTAATTTCCAGACACTGGAAAAGCCTACCGGACAATATTGTGGTCTGATTCAGGTGCCAACCGCTACGGGTATCAAGTAGTATAATAATTTGAACCGATAAAAAATAGTTTTTTTAATATACTTTCGAATCACTGAGGCTTTCGCGTCTTATACACCGTTTAAATAAGTAAAATTATGTCATATTGTTCAAAATGACCGTTTTATAAATACAGTACTGTATATTAAAATATATTAAGGCTAATTAGTTTGATTTTAAGCTTCTAACTTTTTTATAAAACTTCTAAATATTTATTTAAATGCAAAAATATGTGCGTGGGATGCAAAAACCAATTAGTTCAATTGTGGGCTGATGCCATGGAGTTTTATTATTATTATTATTATTATTATTATTATTATTATTATTATTATTAACACCGCGTCTTACTACCCGTTCGGGTTATACGCACTTGAGCTAATGTGTAATGGTAGGGTGATTGTGAAATTAAATGGAGGACCTACAGTTTAACGTGGGATCCGAACCACGGTAGAGGCCTGAAATTCCTCATATTCACAAGTTGTGATTAATACACATCTTGTCATAGGTGAAGGAAGGGTTTGGCAATCAGATAAATCTGTGCCGGGACTGAGGATTGAACCCCGGACCCCCAACACAGAGGTCCAACACCTTATCCCTATACCACCAGGTCGCCTATTTTTATAGAAATTATATTTAAAACAATTTTTTAAGGAACTCTCTAGACATTATATAAGAGCTAATAGAATAATAGCCGCACTTGGTCTAAAAATATATATTTGAACCATTCACACATAATCTGTCCTACACCTTAGCTCGGTCAGTAGCGTGTCTGCTACTGAGCTTAAGGTCCCAGGCTAGATTCCCGGCATGGCCGAAAAATTAATTATTGGTGAAATGTAGATTTACCCTTTCAAAGTGATGAATTAACAGTCGGGGACTGGATGTTGTGTCTGTTCTAGTCTTAAGTTAGATTATAAGACATATGAAGCCTATAGAAAATATAGTGGCTTTAATGACAAACTTTAGAATTTATCAAATTAAGTAGAATTGCGGTCAAATGGTAGAAATTTGACAGTTTGTTTGACAGTTAATTTATTATAAATAATTCTTACTTCAAGTCATGTGATCAATATTGATGTCAATAAAATATAGCCCACTTTGGTGGCCGCATCGACCAAGGCGCTACTTTTGAAGTACACTAGATTGCCGATGATGGGGAAATCTAGGTTTGAATCTCAGTCGGGTCGGGTTTATTAAAAGTGTTTTTTTCCAAAATTGTTTTTCACTCTCCCTTCACGTAAAATCGGGTACATTTCCTCTGAATATAACCTTCTTAATCCCAAAACCCATTAGCGTAATTAGCACATAAGTATGTAGCCCAAATGGGTAGTAGGACGCGGTGCTAAAAAAAAAATTAGAATTTTTATTAAAATGTTTCAATGTTGAGAGCAAATAATATGGTATAAAGGAGCCCAAACGTTTTGAACTCTATCACAATATTATAATATGAATTTGAAATTTGTGCATACAAGTACAATCTACATTTTATATATAAAATATTATGGTCATTTAATTTATATGCTCAAAAATGTAACATATTTTAGATACTCGACGTATTGCCAGTGAATTGATTATGGCCTTAAAAGCATACGATAAACGTTCATTTAAAAAAAATCACTGAATTTTCATCACGTACCACTCTTAAAATTCGGTCCCGTGGTGTAGTGGTCAGTGGACTTGGCTACAAGCCTAAGGGCTCGTGGTTCGATTCCCAACTAGTACTTTGGGTATTTTTCCCAAAAGGTGAACTACCCCAACGGTTACCAGGGTTTGTTTAGTTAGTCTTAATTTAGGCTTAAGAGTTTCTACTTGTTCCACACTCTCATACTCTCTATCACCCTCATACTCACTATCACCATCACCTCATCTCATCGGGACATGGAAAGAGTCTCCACGGAAAGGATGTACGATTAGTACATTCGGGCGTCCCCTGGGCAACGGTACATTAGTACGGGCTAATATTTCCACCAACTGGAATACGAATGATGTAGCCTGGACGCACAATTATACTACCACTTTTTTAAAACGAGGGATGATATAATTAAGATTATTAAAATATTATGGTTTTCATTTTCATATGAGTATGAAATTGTCTCATTACCTCACGCCCAGAGTAGGAACGCTCTACGCTCCCGTTGGTGGAAGAGTGAAAGCTTACCCCCTCCCTTTCTCCCTCCCCCTACCCAAAGGCTGGGAATCACTATTCTAAGACTACCTTACTACCCCTACCGCTATAATAAATTATATAGGAGATGGTTGTAAAACGTTTAGAGGCATAACTTGAAGGAGCTAGTTTTGTATAAATAATGTACTACGATGAATATTTATAGTTTAATAATAATAGGTGTCTTGTTATGTATGCATTAATTATGTAAATCTATCAAGGTTGTTTTAGGTAGATATTAGGTGTATTATGTGTTACATATATATAGTAGGTAAGATAAAAAATACCTACCGGCGGCGACTTGTATTCGATGCTTGGTCGGAGAAAGTTGGCCATTATTTACGGCTGGTAGAATAGGAAAAATGTGCCGGTAAATCACACAAAGGAAAGAGCTGGTGGAATTCCAGGTAGTGGAACTTTCGAGATAGTCGAGTGCGGCTCAATACTCGACGGTCGATACTCGAAAGAAGGGACTGGTAGGGTGAAGACATGTGTATTGGATGGGTGGAACAAGTACCACGTCAATCATTACAATGTATTAAATTGAAAGTATCATATTATATTCAAGATAATTCATAGCTTTAGTTAAAATAAAACTATAGTAAAAAGTGTCAGTTTGTTTTTAATAATCAATAATACTATTGATCACGTTCCTCTTAATTTAACATTTAAATGGTATCGAGAACAGATCCTTCGATTTCAATTCAAATAAATTTGCACGACGTCATTGAAGGAAAGTTTGATTCGAAAAAGGTGCTTAGGAAGAAGGAGGATTCAAATATTGGGTGACTTGAAGGAAAGAAAGAAATCCTGGGAACTCACTGAGGAGGAAGAGGACAGGGCACACGGGTGATCCAAGTTCACTGACAAAAGGAATGGACCTGTCGTGAGACAGAACTAATAATAGTGATAGTAATAATAAAAAGTTGCAACGCATTTCTTAATTATCTCACCCATAACGCAAGGACTTCAATTGGAAAAATCACACCTAAACACGAGTAACGTCTTTTAACTCTCCTTATTCGTGGAAAGGAAGTGAGTTTAGGCTTTTTTTTTTTAATTTATAACGACAAAAGGTTGCTCTATATAATCGAAATATTTCTTTAGTAATCATTTTTAGTCTAATGATGGATTAAATAGTCAACAATAATAGCTTGGTTATTTAATCCATTATGTTAGGTAGATTGGTACAAATGTCATTGCACTATTGGCAACATAAAGCTCTCAAGACGAAGGTGGCTGCGTTATCTGATAGCTCATGATCTTAATTGATCACTCATACGTACCACACGTCCATCACAGACTTTGCCTTAAAATATGAGAGAAGAATGACCCCGATCACGGGAAGACTTCTGGATAGCGCAGTTGGAAGAGCATTGGCGCACAAAGTAAAAGGTCAAGGGTTGGATTCCTGTGTCCAGGTGTGATTTTTATATTTAAAGAATTTTTAGTTTAGTTTACTAAATATTATAATCTGAATAGTTTTAGATATCTATATTAAACATCTGGGCACTTTAATTTAATATTTTACTATTAATTTTTTTTAAATGTTCAATTGTCTAGAAAATCTTAGTCACATGTATTTAGGTATGTTTTTTTATATAATTTTCCACCTTTCCTCCTCTCTATTTCTACAATTTCTTGTCTTCCCAATTAGTGTAAATAAGATTGATTCATCAAGTGATTAACGACTTCTATCATGTATTCATGTGTACAATTGATTCATGACGCTAGGTATTACTTCATGAAAATACATAATTAATTCATCAAGTGTAGCATTGATTCACGACGTTTAGAATTGATTTTAAACGTGTTCACGACTTATGTCTCAAAAACACATCCCCAAATCCTAGAAACCTTTAATATTACTTATGTAAATGCTGTACCACTGAGCTATCTTGGTTCGTCTCGTTTCCAATGTCATCCTTAACTAATGGTAGATGTATTGAGTCTAAATGTTCTTGATGGTTAACATATTATTTAATCGACTGGAAGACAGATGTCATACGGGTGCCACCGACGTCCCAAAGTCCTGCTCGTATAAACGAGATGTATGAACCAGTGGTTTGGGAGGCTCTCACCCAGCCCCCCATAGATTAGTGTCTCCGCACGTAACTCTAAAAACCCATATTTGGTTTGCAATTTCAACTCCTCAAAATAATTAAAATATGTTTTGATCCATGTTGAAGTGAATCAACTTTCCTAATGCATGTATGTTGGGTTTCAGACGAGCGTGTTCTGGCTGAAAGACAGTCAACCACTACGAACAGGAGCGCGGGTACGTTTGGTGGCTAAGGAGCATGTCCATCTGGTGGAAGTGGCCAAAGAGGACCGGGGCATGTATCAGTGTGTGGTCAAGAACGATGTCGAAATGGCGCAAGGCACCGCAGAGCTGGCTCTAGGAGGTATGTTGTCAATATTGTTTTAAAACTAATAACTTTTAGAATTGGGTAGCTTAGGATATCGTATGGCATGGGACAAAAGACTAACAAGTGTATGGGTGCCATGATTTTCATATTATTGGTTGATAATGTCACTAACAAAAAAAAATATTAATACACGTAGATGTTCCTCGTAAGGCCAAAGCAATTCCAATGAAAACTTCTCCTCAAGCTTTTCTGGACGTGGTACGATCCAATCTTGCAAATGTCGGGAAATTACTGTGAATTCCAATGAAAACTTCTCCTCAAGCTTTTCTGGACGTGGTACGATCCAATCTCGCAAATGTCGGGAAATTACTGTGAATTAAATTTGAATATAAGTGATTACGAGTTAATGTATGTAATTAACTGTAAGTTAATTATTATTATTATTATTATTATTATTATTATTATTATTATTATTATTATTATTATTATTAGGGGTTAAATTCACATTAAGGTGAGGGTTATCAGTGCAAGTGGGGGGATTATATTGTGAGCTATGTGGAGTGGATGTTACCGCAAGTTAATTTGGAATGGAAGTTAATATTGGATACAAATTATATTGATAGATTGATGATTTAGACCATGTTACCAGCAATTTAAGTGCAATTTAATTTAGTATGAAAGTTGCTGGTGTACAAGTTAACCATTGTAAAGAAGGTGCAAGATTTAGTAACCTCTTTGTTATTTCATAATTGTATTTCCAGTTGGTTTAAAAGTTTATCTTGTTGGGGGAGAATCAATATTTGATAAACTCTTGGCTATTTTTTTAAAGAAATATAGCCTACCCGCAGATGGTGTCTAGGTTCAGCTTTCCATATACAAGCAAAATTTGGCTACCTCCTTGTTCTTTGAGAAGCACACCTCCAGATGATTTACAAGTTCAACTTGGTAAAGTCTAAGAAACATTTTGTATCCTCCTGGTTGTTATTTCAGAAGTGTACCCACAACTGGTGTATAAGTTCATCGATCAGACTATGCAACCAGGTCCATCAGTGTCCCTCAAGTGCAGTGCTTCAGGGAACCCAACGCCACAGATTAACTGGATGTTGGATGGTTTCCCATTAACTCATAATGATCGGTAGGTTAAGCTAATTTTATGCGTAAGTTAAATGTGTTATATTTGGTTGTAGCTCATTCTACGTCTTTTGAGTTTTACTTCACAGTTTTATAAAATTATAAAATCAAAATATCTTATATACAGCCATACATACATACATGCATACACGCATACGTATATACATACATACATATATACATACATACATACATACATACATACGTATATACATACATACATATATACATACGTATATACATACATACATACGTATATACATACATACATACATACATACATATATACATACATACATACATACATATATACATACATACATACATACATACATACATAACATACATACATAAATACATACATACATACATACATACATACATACATACATATATATATGCATACATGCATACTAAAACACGAAATAGAGCTTATCTATAAGTATTCAAACATCGAAAAAAAACTTTGAAAAATACCATCAGAATTTAGAGCTTTAAAATCGGTGAATATTTACAGAAAAATGTGGAAGAGTTATTTGCTGGGCAGCCAAAAATCTTAAAATTGACCATCAAGTAATGTTTATACAAAACTACAATCATAATAATTGTAGAATCTTAGAAATAAGTTTTAACATTAAGTCTCAATATTTGTACTACACAACTTCTTATAATATCTATAATAATAATATTAGCATAATTATCTCTCAAATTGTAAGACAAGCCATTAGCTTAAATTAGTAGAGTATAAATAAATAAAAATAAGAGAGAAAGTTCTGGTCGTTACAACAGTTTATTTTTATAAGCGAGAAACTCTCTAGATTCACCTTTCATATATACTTAATTTTGCTTTCTTCCATATATTTTTTTTCAGCACCGCGTTCGGGCTATACACTCATATAGAAATTAATGTTAAAAAACATTTTTAATGAACAAAGATATAATTTTGTAATAAATTTGGTTTAATAAACCTTATGAGAGTATTTAACTAAGCTATAATTCACGCAATTTTTCTGACCACCTTTGTGGTCTGGTAATGTTCCTGGATACAGATACAGAAGTCCTGGTTTCGATTCCCGTGGCTTCCAGTTTTTCTATTAAGTCTGTGGATCTGGAATGGGGTCAACTCAGCCTCGTGAGGACCAATGAGGAGATACTTGAGTAAAGAAGTAGCGGCTGTGGTCTAGAAAACTGAGATTAATGGCCTGAGGTTTCATTGTACAGACCACATGACACCCTTTTTCCGCAGAAGTTGGCAATATATATTCGCCAATAGACGGCGGCCACTCGTTTGGTATGGCTGGCTTGCAAGATGCTGCTATGAAGTCAAGAGTTGAACTCATATTGTGAATAAAACATTATAGTTTCAATACAAGAAAAGCTCTTTAAAAAAATGAGCTAGCACTGATTTCTCTCTTTTGACCCGCCTCGGTGGCGTAGTTAGCTAACGCGCCAGTCGTGTTGAGCTAGACCACCGAGGACGGGGAGATCGAGGTTCGAATCTCGAGTCGGGTGAACTGAGGGTGGTTTTCCCTAAATGGTTTCCCACTCTCCCTCCACTCAAATGCGGGTTCACTTCCTCTAAATTCAACCTTCCCAATTCCTAACCCAATAGCGTAATTAGTACTTAAGCGTACAACCCGAACGGGTAGTAAGACACGGTGCTAAAATGAATTGATTCTCTCTTTTGAATATTGCCACTGTTTCTTGGGTCCAGGCTAATGATTGGACAGTACGTGACCGTGTTCGGTGACGTCATCAGCCACGTCAACATCTCCTCTGTTAAGGCTGAGGACGGAGGGGAGTATGAATGCGTGGCGGAGAACAAGGCGGGGAAAGCGCGCCACGCTGACAGACTTAACATTTACGGTAATTAATTATCGGAGGAAGGATTTGGGGTGTATGTACCCGCATCCAAGAGAAGAAATAATGGCTCTTAAAATGGAGCTGTGCTGGGGACGTTTAGTTACAAGAAGTCTAAGATCATCCCAAATGTGGACAACTCAAACTATAATTTTGTTTCTGCAGGGCCCGAATTTTGACAAGTCATCTCATTTTTATTACATGATAGACAATTCTTATGTGCATATAAATTATGTTCATTAAATATGTATTTTACAGGTCATTTTTGGTAATTTTAGATCATATTTTAATGGTTTGTGTCAATTTTGAGTTATTTTTAGGCATTTCTGAGTGTTTTTAAGGCACTCATGTTGAATAATTGTATTTTTAAATATCAATATTTTATAAATGCTCAAATATAAATATTTCCAATCCACAGTTGTCGGAATGAGAAGCTAATACAGTTAATGAATTTTGTAACTCCTTTACTTGTATGTTTGTAAAATACACATTCCTGATGAGATCCTGCGACTAGGTTAGAGAGGGTTGCTTTGGGAGGGGGTAGCTAGTACTTCTTTAAGCAGATATTTCTAAATCAATATTATAGGCCTATTTATCAGAATACAAGACTCTAGTAGTTAAAATCTTATCATTGTATATGTTTTTTTGTTCCACTATTTTGTAAAGGGCGTGTTTGAGTTAGTCGTCTGCTTTTATTACGAGTTTTTGTAGACACTTTTAGATCATATTTTGTAAATTTGAAGTTTTTTTTTTTAGTTTTCAGGTCATTTTATAGATATATTTTTGAACACTTTTAGTTCATCAAAATCTGGGTCCTGCTTATTAGTGATCTCAAAATGCGATCTATTTGCAGAAAACCACTGGGTTGGCTAAATAATATAGATAGATTACCCTTTCCATGACGCTTGAATTAATCTTAACACTTGCCACGGGTTTTTTTTTTTTTCAAATAATAAATATATATTGATAGTAAATTAGTTTAAAAATATAATTGTTGATGAAATAGCTACATATATTATGCAATTAAATACTGGATGAAATAAAAACAGTTTGTTTTANTTTTTTTTCAAATAATAAATATATATTGATAGTAAATTAGTTTAAAAATATAATTGTTGATGAAATAGCTACATATATTATGCAATTAAATACTGGATGAAATAAAAACAGTTTGTTTTATAATAATTTGGTTCTATAATAATTTGGTTCCTTCTTTATGTTTGATTTCCCATTTGAATACAAAAGTCGTTCTTCCTATGAAAAAATTTGACTTTTCATCCAGCAACATTTTTAGTACCCGCTTCGGTGGCCACGTGGTCTAACGCGCTACTTTCACAGTAGACTATACTGCCGATGACGGGGAAATCCAGGTTCGAATATCGGTCGGGTGTACTGAGGTTTTTTAAAATGGTTTATCACTCTCCCTCCACGCAAATGCAGGTACACTTCTTTTAAGTATAGCCTTCCTAACCCCTAAAACCATTGTAATTAGTACTTAAGCATATAACCCAAACGAGTAGTAAGACGCGGTGTTAAAAATAACATACTTGTTTTCAGGACCGCCACACGTTCGTCATATGTCTCCCATTCCAGCGGTAGCCGGCAAGCACCTCATCATCAAGTGTCCGGTAGCGGGATACCCTATAGAATCCATCGTCTGGGAAAAAGGTACGATAATGGAAGAGTTGGATTCAAGAGTGTTGTAATAGACTCTTGATCCATAGGGTTGGTATTCGTTCCTGTTTTATCTAATATTTTGTGTCTAATGGAATAAATAAATAAGAACCGTGTTCAGGGTATTGACTGGTAAACCCATTGGGAATAGACCAGTGAGAAGACTTAAACGCAGATGGGAGGATAACATTATAATGGACCTGAAGAAGATAAAGTGTAGTGAGGTGGACTGGATAGAACTAGCTAAAGATAGGGATAGGGTGTCATGAGGTGAACTGGATAGAACTAGCACAAGATAGGGATAGGGTGTGATGAGGTGGACTGGATAGAATTAGCTCAAGATAGGGATAAGGTGTAATGAGGTGGACTGGATAGAACTAGCTCAAGATAGGGATAGTGTGTAATGAGGTGGACTGGATAGAACTAGCTCAAGATAGGGATAGGGTGTGATGAGGTGGACTGGAAAGAACTAGCTGAAGATAAGGAAAGGGTGTAATGAGGTAGACTGGATATAACTAGCTCAAGATTGGGATAGTGTGTAATGAGGTGGACTGGATGGAACTAGCTCAAGATGGGGATAGGGTGTGATGAGGTGGACTGGATGGAACTAGCTCAAGATTGGGATAGTGTGTAATGAGGTGGACTGGAGAGAACTAGCTCAAGATAGGGATGGAGTGTAATGAGGTGGACTGGATAGAACTAATTCCAGATAGGGATATGTGACGTACTTTTGTCAGTGTGGCAAAGAAATCTCAAGCTCCTAATGCCATAGAGTAAGTAAATTTTAGGTAAATATTTTAGATATCAGTAGCTTAATATATACAAGCCGAGTAAACGTAATCATGATCTGTGAATGTTAAAGAGAGAAAATAATAAATCATATTGTTGAATAAAAATAACGGATGTTTCCAGGAATAAAATCCTAACCCCCTTTATCGTCCTTCCACTATCCATGCGGTCAAAATTAATGGTTTCGTAAGTCATATGTATAAATGGAATTTCTATGTTTTATTTGTCCGTTTCTTTTTCAAACTGATGTTCAAGTGCTATTACCTCAAATGTGTGTAGGCTACATATTATTCGTTTCAACCTTTGTCCTAGATGGTGTGCGTCTTCCGACGAACATACGTCAGCGTGTTAATATGAGTGTTCTGATGGTGGAGAACGTGCAATTGGGTTCTGACCAAGGCAGCTACGCGTGTACTGCTCGCAACAAACAAAACATCACTTCTCATCGATCTGTGGAAGTGCGCGTTCTAGGTGGGTAACTGCACAATATGACTAATGCTTTCATGAAGTTTGCCCATTTTAGGGATAACTACAGACAAACTAGAGTCAAGGATTGTATTTTGGAGCTAGATTTCTTTATCAGTAATCAGTTCTGAAGAGATTTTCCACAGTTTGGGAACATATGTTTAAATGTTTATTATTACAGTGTGGTGGCAAAAAAATTAGATAGTTAGTAACTTGAAAATTAACACTTTAACTGAAAAGTAAATATTCACTAGCTAAATAAAAGCAGACTACATACTTCACATTTTCACTTTTTGAGTATAATATCACTCAGGCGAGCTCCACCAGATGTCAGGCAAACCTCAACACGTTGTCCATCACTTTCCTCAGCATAGTTCTTATAATTGTTTCCACTCCACCCTGTATATTGTGTTACGTTTAATACCCAATATCCATTGTTTGATAAAGAACATTTTAGGTTAGATACCGACCACATGTAAGTCCAAACTAAAGAGATATAGTGTTATACTCTCCTTTAGTATAATTTACAACAAACCTGTCTACAATATATTAGTTGTACACTGATAATTATATGAGCATATTTGGATCATTAAACACACAAATGATAGTGAAGCCAAGGAAATTGAACATGTAGAGCTGAACAATATATATTTCATTTATAAGAATAAAATTAATCTCAAATTACACCTAGTTACTAATAAAAAAAATTTAATGATGTTCGTTGAAACTAAAATAGCTACTAATACAAAATAAACTCTTTCTTAAAAATAAAAAACAGGTTAATAATTTCAACTAACTATTAATCACTACCTAAACATAAATGAATATTATATATAATATTCATAGACATGCCTATTTAAACGCTTCGTTTGGTTAAAAAAAATATTAATATTGAAAATTGGAATTCAAAATTACTTTTAAGTTAAACATGTAATTATTAATGTCTCAATAAAGTACAAATGCAGTGAATAAGTCTATACATATATAAGTTAAATTGTGTAGCTTAAACTATTACTCTAATGATGGATTTTATTATGAATTTCAGGGTAAGATATGAATAGAACCTATTCTGTTTTAAGAAGTTAATACTTTATCTCATAGTTAAAAAATATACTATATCCACATTAATTCCGTAAGCTATGATTTTTACACCTTTAATTCTTGATAGCCTGTGTCCTGTTTTATAGGTGTGAGATGAACTTGATGACATTTTATCAAGGTTGGCTAATTTATAATAATTAATTTAATTTTGCTCTAAATGTTCGTGTTATGGCGATTCTAAAATAAATCATGCCTTCTACACATGGACTGTAGTTTTGTAGCTAATTCAGTAGAGAAACTTGTTATGGGATATTGATGGCAGTGCTCACGAAATAAATGACACAACAGCTAAAAAAGTAGCTTCAACAAATATTCACACCATAAATGTTTTCGGCCATGTTTTGTGAATAATTAACGTTACCAACTAACAAAAAAAATGCCTACTAATAACTAATTTGAATATGTATAAATTAAAACTTTAGTGGAAATTATGTAACAGCTATCCATTTTTTTTAAAAAATTGGAACAAAACTATACAAAAAATACATCCTAGTAAAAATAGACTCTAAAAACATTAAAACTTTGTTCTTAATTTATTTTAAAGATATACTAATGCTTCTTTTCTGCACATATACTTGTGATGTAAAGTAAAAAATGTGCTATCACCAAATTACAAGCAAATTTTTGTAATTGAATCCAATATTTTAATTGGTTATTTACACGATAATAGTCTAATAATACTGAACTCAAAACAATATCCGTATTTCCAGGGCAAAAGAGTTTACTGTTATCAAAAGATTTTGAGAACTAGCGGTCATACTATGTCAAGATTCCTGAAAGAGAAGCAACAATAAAAATATATATATTCGCGTCTACATCCCTTTTATTAACAGAGCTCTTATGTCAATAGTTGATAATCTTGTTTCAACACCGTTACACAATTATTGTACTTTCTAATGTTTGTTTCAGGTCATAAAATGACAGTTTTATACCGGTCAAAATGTACCTACCATGTTTCGTTGCCTAGTTAAATTAAAAACCCCTAGATAGTAGCAGTTTATATTATTTTTCAAAATTAAGATCTTATGCAACATTTTTAGATGAAAACTTCAAGATAATTTAGCCTTATCGTTGGTTCGTGTAGTAAAAATACTATTTTTAATATATAAAATTTTATTTTACTCACATTCGTTTTAACTATTCATATAAAGTCTATCAAACCTCTATGAAATTCTGACATTAACGACGAGATTAACATTTTTCGGTAACTTTAAATAATTAAGTTTTCACTGTATAAGAATAGTTAAAATATGTTTTTAATTATTTCCTTAGAAATAGTAGGGATAATATCTTGTTTTACTGTTTTAACTATTAATAAATTTTACAGAAACACATAAAATCTCTTTCTTAGTTGGAATTTATTTTCTTTAAAACTTATTTTATTGTTTAGTAAAAAAATTTAGTAGCCTTTTTTCCATTGTATCGGTTATTTGTTATAAACGATAGCAATTTAAAATAGTCTTCAATTAGTATTGTGAATGTTACTTAAATTTTTAACTAAAAATCTTTACAAATATGTAGTAACATAGCAAGTACTAATGTGTTAACTTAAAATGAGGTTTTAGGTAAACGTATTTGAGCAAGCGTTAATATTTAAATCGTTTCCAAAACTTGTATAGGTTTTTCTTCAAGGCAGCAAGTTTTATACATGTTTTGTAGTGAAAGCATGATATCGTATTGGCGTGACTACAAATTTAATCATTTAAAAATTACATTGTATTTTCTAATGTTACATTTAAATTTGGTGCCTACTTTATAACTCTATTAATTTAGCTAACTTAAATAATTCCATAAGTTTAAAACAAATAGTAATAATGGTGCACCTTTCATTCTTTCAAAATTAACAATTATACTTATACTTGACATACTTCATAATAATTAGCATATGAATATTTTTGATTAGCCTACATTTAAATTTAACCAATATGAAAAAAAATATCCGAAGACCAATTCTAGTTTAAAGTAGACCTAAGCATTATATTTATTAATTAAAAACACTTGTTTGTTTCAAATGTATTGTTAAAGTTAAAATGTATAAATACATAGCTATATTTTGGTCGTCATCCAATTAATAATTTTAGTTAAAAAAATATGTTATTCTCTTGTATTATTTTATAGCTGCAAGGTTTTTTCAGATAAAATAAGCTAAGGTTTTGTTTTCCTCCATACTAATTGTATGAAATGTTTTAATTCTTGTGTCTGTGGTCATGTACAATGCATTTTTTTAAACCACTAGTTTGAGAGAATTTCGTTTGATATTTAACAAAATAATATTTAAACAAAATTGTTAATAGATAAGAATATGCATTATTTAGTAGAATTGGGTTCTGTAATATGGATACAGTAAATTGTGAAAATAATTTAACCCAACTAGGTTTGAAACTTTTTTATTCAGTCATTTGTAAAGTGATGGCATGACTATACCCTCTCTACGATATGAGAGGTGCTGAGTCACAGCTATCAGAAGGTTCTTCACTGCGAACATTCGCTGAAAGTAACTGACCTATTCAGAAAAACTATTATTATTGGATTAGTAAAACTTTTTTTTTGCATCACCTCTTACTAACCGTTCAGGTTATACGCTTGTGTACTAATTACTCTAAGGTGTTAGGGATGAGTAAGGTTAAATTTAGAGGAATTGTATCCATATTTGCGTGGAGGGATAGTATAAAACCATTTAGGAAAAAAAATCCTCAGTACATACAACCGGGATCGATCCCCCGATTTTCCTGTCATTGGAGGCCTAGTCTATTGCTAGAAAGACGTCTTAGACCATGTGGTCACTGAAGCGAATAATAATTTTACCACTCGCTTCGGTGTCCGCATGTCCTAAATAAACTAGACTGCTAAAGACGGGGAGATCGGAGCTTGAGCCCAGTCGGGAGTACTTAGGGTGGTTTTCCACTCTTCCTCCACGCAGATGCGAGTACATTTAATCTTAATTCACCCTTTCTAAGCCTTAACACATTAGTGTAATTAGTACATTGGCATATACCCCCAACGGGTAGTAAATCAAGGTAAGATTTTTGTTTTTATTGTTACAATATTATCAATAAAAATTGTATATTATATAGTTGTTGTTTTCGTAACTTGTTGACAGAACAAAATGTATTATTACAACTTTTTTTGTGGTTGTGGCAACAATATATATTATAGTACATGAAATAATAAATATAAAAGTAGTATATTCACACTTTTATCTTGTTATAACTGGCAACCAAAATAAATAAATGTTTTTATAGCTTAGTGAAAGAGAAATAAAAAATACTAATTTCAAAATAAAACAATTTTATTTTCTAAACAGCGCATAAGCACAACCAAAGAAGGTTTGTATGATATCATCAACTGGTCTTGTTTATGAAGAGAACGCAGCATTTTAGTAGCTCTCGTTTTTATAAGCATTTTAAGTGAACCACAGATGCTTCTTGTACAAAAACAAAATATCTAAATGGCTATTATCGTAAGCTCATGTTTAAATAATATAAAAACTGTTAAAAGAGGGGGGCGGGGGGAATGTCTGTTCTGAAAGTTTTGACCACCAAAATTAAAAACTTATCATATTATGGTCTTGCAGATCATTTGGTTTGGCAAATGTTTACATGGTAACTTTTCCTATGTGTCACCCACCCCTCTCCTGCCATATATAGGGTATATGTTATAACTTGCACATATATACAATATAATATCTACGGTCTCTAGTTCAGACCCATGTTATATCATTAAATAATTCTAAAACGTAATTTATTTATATTGTGTAATTGATTGTTCCAGATTTGTTTTATCTTTCTTAACTTCTCCCCTTATCCCAGGGCCACACTGGACAAGTGCTACCTTTTAAATGATGGTTTCAAGAGGCATGCTCGGCTTTGTTCTAAATACATTTCTCATCTGCCGTATAATAAGAAAACATTTATAGTAATCTAGAGTGATTTCAAATGTACAGTACTTTATATCAGAGCTTATTAAAAGCCTTAATTACCTCAGGCAAAAAGAGGTTGTGTATTTAATATTTAAATAAAATTACATAATGGATTTAACATTTGTATTGACAGTATAGGTTAATACACACACACATATATATATATATATTTGTTATCATTTTTTATTCCCTTCTTATTTTTATATCAGCTCTAGTCTTCTATTACAATCTATGTCACATTAGCAACACTATCTTATTTATCAATTGTTCAATTTTATTTCTTCCTATTGGTTACTTTATACATATTGTTTTTGATCATCCCACAAAAGGATTTTTTCATACAACACTTCAAAAATTCTCAAACTTTCCGATTGTATAGATTAAAATCAATCACAATTCTTACAAATAAGATCTTTATAAACGTGTTAATTCAAGTGATTATTTATTTAATATTTCTTATATTATATTCTAGTTTCTCTTAACTATTTCCATTTCTAATATATAACTTTTTAAATTTATAATTTTATTAACATGTTTTCATAAAATAATTCACAATTACATTGGTTTTCCTGAAAATGGTGTAACATCACCGAAACATGCCGTCGTCATAGAAGACTAAATCTTATATAAAATAAGCAGACGGAAATAAAAAGTTAGAAACCAAGAAGATATATAACTTTATCATTTAATACATTTTGTTAAATATTTTCTGGGACGTCTCAATATACTAATATTTTTAATGTTGACTGGTTTGTAGTTAAGAGTTATCTTTGACTACAAAAATATTTGCAAACGAAGTAAACTTTGGCTATTTGATAAATATTAATTTATTTTGACAAAATGAACTGAAAACAATATATAAAATATTATTACATTATTTTATTGTTATAGTAATATTTTATATCAATTAATTTTAGGAAATTTATTAATATTTATGGAAAGTTACCCTTGCTTAATATTGGTATGCCATTTTATAAACAAATAAATTTTCTTTTAATTTTAACTCAACAGCGCTTTCGACGATTTGCGTCATCTTCTTATAACATAATATTTGATTCCATAAAAATATTTTATAGCTATTTTAATTTTATATAGAAAATTGATTATTGTGACAGTATTTTATGTACTTTTAAAATTAATTTTCATTTCCATCTGATCAAAATGATTTCGATTTAATTTACTATAGTATCTTCTAATAAAGTAATATACTTAATCTTTTGTATTATGAACTCGAAAGTTCATTGCCGCTCTTGCAAAAGTACGCCACCTATCCTTAATTGAGATAGTTATATCCAGTCCCCCTCATTACACCCTATTTCTTTCAGGTCAATCCTAATGTTATCATCCCATTTGCATCTAGGTCTTCCCAATGGTATCTTCCCATTGGGTTTGCCAGTCAGTACCCTAAACAAGGTTCTAGAATCTCCAATTAGCGCTGCATGTCCTGCCCACCGTAATCTACAAGATATGACTACCCTAACAAAGTCTTGTAATGAGTACAGGCTATGTAACTCATCATTATGTAACCTCCTCTGTTTCCCAGTAGCCTTATCCGTTTTTGGACCAAATGCCTTCCTATGCACCTTGTTTTCTAACACGCTACATTTGTTTTCGTCATGTAAACTAAGAAACTACATCAGTCAAACATACCTCAATTAGCTTGACAAGTTTTTTGAGTATCCCAACAAAGTAGTATATAGATTTAAAATAGTAGATAATTCTAAAAATGTCCACTGAGGGCATGATTGATTGAAAAAAAATGCATTCTCACCTTATGACCATGAATATTTTACAAGATATAAAATACAAAAATAATTTTAACTTATTTTCCGTATTCTAATATCAATAAAGAAACATATTTTTAGAAATAGTAAAATAAGACTTATTTATTATATGAACCTACGCTTTATTCAAGCAGTTTTAAAAATGAATTGTCTCTAAGTTAAAATAAAATCTATCACTCCGATTCCAAGGTGAATCATGTTTCTATCTAGATTAATATCCTTACGACTACTAATAGGTATCTCTTTAGCTTTTTCAATAATTGAAGATTATTTTTTCATCTGATTATATATTTTCGTAGCTATTCACTCGACTGTACTTTGTAAGCAGAGCTGGGCGTGTCGCTTGATCATCATTTCCATCCTTGCCTCCATCCTGCCAAACACAGGAAAGCAAACAGATGGGAGAAAAACTTCACCAGTGACTCTTCATGTCTCTATTCCTCGGACGAACCTCGCTATTTTGGAGATATTGGTAGCACTGTTATCGTCGTGATACATACCATTACCTAATAACAATTCCTCTTGGGCATTAATAACCCTCGTGTTCATGCGCCTTAAAAACCACATTAAAACAATTCCTTTAGTTGATGACACTTAAAAATTCTACATCAGTCTACAACGCCGATACTCCAAAATTTTGAATTCGTTCGAAGAAACGAGACTTTCACAAAACTGTTTGGACCCACCCAAAAGTCACAGAATCACAACGTTAGCACCAACATTGACATAATCATCCCGATTTTAATTTTTATCTTTCAGTGCCACCCAAAATCACGCCTTTCATTTTTGCCCGCGATTTAAACGTAGGCGACAGAACAAGTATACAGTGCGTGGTGGTGAACGGGGATTTGCCCTTGCACTTCTCGTGGGTCAAAGACAACAAAGGGAGCCTTACATCCACTACATCCACAACATCCACCGTCACATCCACAGAGCACATAACCTTGAGACAGTACGATGACTTCACCAGTGCGCTAAGCATAAGCCGCATCACCAGGGCACACAGTGGCGATTACACGTGCCGCGTCAGCAACGACGCTGCCACCGTCACACACACAGCACAACTGCGAGTGAACGGTAACACACGGCCCACCTGATGCCTCTCTCTCTCTCTCTTTATATCTCTATCTTTCCTTCCTGCTGTGGTTTCTTTGGTATGTAAACGAGGAGAGTTTGGCACCGCTGCAGGAATAGTCGGTAAGAGTGTCCGTGTGAATTAAGAGAGCACTATTTTTACTCTAAGAGTACGTTGCATACATTCTATCAAGTCACACTGAACAAGTATAATAACTTGGTTGAAACTTAAAGAAAGTGTTAACCAATGTTGAATCTTGTTGTAAATTAAATATCATGAGAATGTAGAAATCATTTAGTTTGTAGAATTCATTTCAAATCATCGGAAAATTGTCAGTAATCCAAATATAATATTGTTTCATGTACTGAAATATTATTTCATTACAGATTTATGCAACTAATTCTCGATGATAAAGATATGTCGGACTCCTAAATGTTTGTTGTTGATTAGAGTTTCTAGTAGAGGTGCCTTGCCCTCATCAGGTCCAGAGAGGACTGGCAGGAAACGAACAGTTCGCCGCCCTCCTCTCTGGCACCGACACTTGTCCTGTTCTTGGTGTTTCTATCCTATAAAGTAGTTGAAACGTGTGTGGCAGTTGTGTGCCTGATATTTTTGACGCAGTTCGGGGGTTTGTGTTTATTTTGCATCTTTCAGTCCCTCCTCGGATCTCTCCCTTTTATTTTGAGAAAGGTGTTACCGAGGGAATGCGCACTCAGCTTATGTGTACTGCCAGTCAAGGCGATCGACCCTTTAACATCACGTGGCGGAAAGACGACCGTAACCTTGGACCTGCAGCCGATGAGTGGATTAACGTTAGCGACTATGCGCCCTTTTCTAGCATTCTGACCATTAATAGTGTAACGTCTAGTCATAGCGGCAACTTCACTTGCGTCGTGGACAACCAAGCCGGCACGGCAGAATATACGGCTCACCTCTCAGTCATGGGTAATGTACCATATTTCATTCTACCCTTCCCGGTTGATCCTTAATCTTAATCTTTGCTATTAGACACTAAACACATCTCGATAACTTCTCGAACGATGAAAATTATGTAAGGACAGAAGTTAAACCTGATTTGAAGAACTCTATTGCAAATTAATCATAATTAGTAGTATGGCTACAAAACCATCATAAAATTATTAGGATCAATAGGGTAAAAAAAAAATCTGATGTAGTGTTTACTCGTGAAGAAGATAAATCCATAAGATAAGACATTTGAGGTACATTTGGGACATAGAGGCAACACATACATGGAGATAAAGGTACGTCACGTATGAACTAAAGTAAGTCTGTGTCATCAATATAAGTAAAGAATCGGATATTATTCTCTATGTTATGTTGAATATATATCTACCATTAATAATATAATGGTGATCAACATCAGAGCTATTATGCATCCAGTGAAAAACCCTATTCAACTACCCATTGTGAAATATCTATATAATATTATATAGGTACCATAGGTAAAAACATTATTTTATATTTTATTTGTAAGAAAACAGATTACAGGTCACACTATAGGGCCATTCATGATTGTTAAAGTTACTTTCGGAAACTTGATAATTCTGTATTCGTCCAGCAATCCATTTTCTCTCCGCCAATACACACCCTTATTTATTATAATATTTTTTGCAACCATTAATAGGGGGAATTTGTTTTAAAAATAATTGTTAGCGCCTTTAAAGTAAGCTTACTTACATGCCATGCACAACACTAAAGCCATTTTCATTATTGAAGAATTTTGAATGCAGATAATAAAATTGATTTGCAGATTATACTTCCACAAATATCCAAATTGGAATCAAATCTCAAATTTAGTCTTCCTTATGATTCTTTAGACACCTGTATTGTAGGAAGGTGTGTTGCTTTGCATGACTTGAATTAACTGTTTTAAGTCAAATTTTAATACAGTGATGGACTATCACAATAAAAATAAGTATGATCAAACTGCTCAGTATGAATTTATAAAAACCATACAGTATAGAACATAAACCCTTAAAATACAATCAAGCAAATGAGAGGTGTGATATTTATTTTGTAAATATTTCAATGTAGGTATTCAAGAAATTGTAGTAAACCTGTAATATTAGTCAAGTGATAAATTTATATATATATATGATTATATATAATGATTATATATATATATAATCATTTGGTAAAAAGAATATTAGAAATTAAGATGAGCTAGGTATAATCCTGTTCCACAGAAAACAATATTACAAAATGCTCTTAGTAATACAATTAGCAAACTCTAAAGCCAAGTTCACACTCTTATCAGATCCTAGTATCCTGTCCCAGATGCGTATCTTGAACGCGTCAGTTTTGACAGGACCCTGTATCCTCTGGTCGGTTTTTCACTGTCGCATCAAAGGGTGAGGGAGGATGCGACATAGTGTTGACGGGATCCGAACCAAACACTGTCAAACGAATGAAGGGAATTATGAGTTGAATCAATTATCGCAACGTAAAGAGAATTGTATCACCCGAAATTTGGTCTAGAACGTGTCTATGTATATCTTCATCTTCTATAGACATGACGGGGATACGATACAAGGATATGATACAAGTTTTGACCCGACTTAGTATTCTATTAAATATATACAGTTTATATATATAGTTTATATATATATATATATACATACATAATAATTTATTACCAAGAAATGTTGGTGTAACATTGGTAAGTAAACATTTTGTTTGGTGTTTCTTGTTCTATACAAAGCATGTGCATGCAACCTATGATCTTTGAATGCGATCATTTGACAAACAAGACATACATATATATATGATATACACACGTCCTTAGATCGCTTTTTAACAATACAAATACTCAGACAAATTTAATTCCAAACCAGATTTAAATAAAGTTCAAAAAAATAATGTATAATATGATATAATCAACTTAATATTAGTTTAAGGGTAATTTTACATGAATGATTTTAATTTATTGTAGTGAAGTTGATTTAAATCGGAAAAATATTTTCATCACTAGCATAGAAATTTAGAATAATGTACATTGTTGTTGTTTTTAAATTAAATACAAATGGGTTTTTAGTATGTTTTAAGATAAATTGAATATTCATTTGATATTAAAATTGGACTGTTAAACTTGCCTTGTTTTATATTTGGCCTCTGGGTGGACAAATTTCATTCGCGCTATACATTAAAAACTGTCCTCGTTTTTCACGTATTACACTGCATGTTGGATATCTACATATTTACACTAATGTGGTAGTGATGAGGATGGTAGAATAGTACCGTGCTCCACGTCTTACTACCCATCCAGGATATCCACATATTTACACTAATGTGGTAGTGATGAGGAAGGTAGAATAGTACCGTGCTCCACGTCTTACTACCTGTCCGGGATATCCACATATTTACACTAATGTGGTAGAGATGAGGAAGGTAGAATAGTACCGTGCTCCACGTCTTACTACCTGTCCGGGATATCCACATATTTACACTAATGTGGTAGAGATGAGGAAGGTAGAATAGTACCGTGCTCCACGTCTTACTACCTGTCCGGGATATCCACATATTTACACTAATGTGGTAGAGATGAGGAAGGTAGAATAGTACCGTGCTCCACGTCTTACTACCTGTCCGGGATATCCACATATTTACACTAATGTGGTAGAGATGAGGAAGGTAGAATAGTACCGTGCTCCACGTCTTACTACCTGTCCGGGATATCCACATATTTACACTAATGTGGTAGAGATGAGGAAGGTAGAATAGTACCGTGCTCCACGTCTTACTACCTGTCCGGGATATCCACATATTTACACTAATGTGGTAGAGATGAGGAAGGTAGAATAGTACCGTGCTCCACGTCTTACTACCTGTCCGGGATATCCACATATTTACACTAATGTGGTAGAGATGAGGAAGGTAGAATAGTACCGTGCTCCACGTCTTACTACCTATCCAGGATATCCACATATTTACACTAATGTGGTAGAGATGAGGAAGGTAGAATAGTACCGTGCTACACGTCTTACTACCTGTCCTCGATATCCACATATTTACACTAATGGGGTAGAGATGAGGATGGTAGAAAGGTATTTTAACAAGCTTATATCAAATTATAAATTTCCTTGGATACTGCCCCGGATAAAACCCAGAACCCTTATTTTCTGTCGATCTCTCTAACACTCAGCCATGGGTACCAGCTTAACTTATATTGTTTTTTATTTTAATGTAAATCAATTTTTTTAATGTTTTTGTAAAGAGGAATGAACATTTTTTGTAAAGCCATTATTAAAACCTTTCTTCGTGTTTCAGTGCCTCCCCGTTGGGTTGTAGAGCCTTCAGATCAAAGTGTTGTTCTAGGAAATAACATAATCCTACAATGCCAAGTTGATGGATTTCCTGAGCCTTCAATTACATGGAAACAAGGCATAGGTAGGTAGGTAAGAGAGCGAGCAGAGTTTAGATAACTCCGTAATTATATTGAAAATAAATAGCATTATAGTTTGTTATTCGAATAACTATAGCTGAAAAATCAACAAATGCATAATTATTTTAATATAATGATATGAATAAAATTTGACACCCACTCCGGTGGATGCATGGTCTAACGCGCTACTCTCGCAGTAGAATAGACTGCCAATGACGGGGAGATCGAGGTTCGAATCTCTGTCGGGTGTACTCAGGGTGGGATTTCCAAAATGAGTTTCCATTCTCTTTATCCACACAAATGCGGGTACACTTCCTCTAAAGATAAGCTTCCTAATTCTAAAACCATTCGAGTAGTCAACACATACAGATGGTGAATGTTTCTTTAATAATCCATCATATATCATAGTAAGAATAATATATTTGCTGAATGTTTTTCCAGGTCGTGAACCTGGAGAATACCGTGAGTTGGACTATCATGGCCAACGCATCCAAACCATGGTGAATGGCTCTTTAATCATTCCTCACGTTTCGGAAGAACATGAAGGTTATTTTCTCTGCCAAGCTAGCAATGGCATAGGACCTGGTCTAAGCAAAGTAATCAAATTAACAGTTTATGGTAAGCTGTATTCTTATTTTGATTGGTATGAAATACCTACCATATATGTTCACTTATTAGTTTGTATATATTAATCCATAAGTATCACAAACTGATACGAGATGTGTGTCTACAAAATAGGTCCTGATACTGAAATCAATTCAAGTTGAGTGAAAAATGATATCCTGGATATGGAAATCAACCTTTGTTTCTTTGTCTTTCCTCGCTTTGTATAGCAACCAGGACAACTTTTCCCTAATTGTTATATTGATTCTAATTGTATTAACTGGTGAGAATATCAACCACTATGAAATAAATTGTATTGGTAGCATAAAAGCCCAAATCAGATGGTACAAATGGCGATGGCTTGGCTACACACTCTGGAAAGACCAGGATAACGTCTCAAGAGAAGTTCTGGGACTGAAAATCACAAGGATAAAGGTGTCGAGGCAGACCAAGGATGACTTGGTGGAGGATCGTCGATAAAGAAGGCAGAAAACTTGGAAAGTAATGAGACTAGCTCAAAATTTTGCAAGAAAATAGCCTTTAATTGCAGAGCCTTGTTGCGGCCATATGCTCCACGTAAGGATTTGAAGAAATTTACATGAAAGCCAAAGATGAGTCGCTGTCGTTATGATTCAAGATAGCTTTGAGTGGCCGATACTTTATTAAGTTTATACTCAATACTTACTAGTAATGAACAGTTTTCCCATATTCAAGATAAACAATTATGGCTTAGTGCTTGAGTATTGGTGCGCAAATACAAAAGATCCCGTCCATGTCCAAGTTGTCATTCTTCACTGAATTTAATTTATATGGCATGTTTAAAAGGGTAAATTTTAAAATAACCAATTTGCATGATTTTTAAATCTGCAATACTAATGCAAGCTATTTTATTTTGTTAGCGGGCCCACGCTTCAAAGTCCGGTCCAGACAGGAAACTGCTCGGAAAGGAGAACTAGTTCACCTTCGATGTGAAGCCGAGGGAGACCCTCCGATGGAAATCACGTGGAAAGCAAAAGGAAGCCGCGTAGATCCTGGCTTTGACATCAGGTTTCCTTACAACTATCATTATGGCCTTAAATGCATAGAGTTTTACTTAAAAATACTAAAACCTGAATAATTCCCTCTTTAGTTTAATCCTAAAATATAAATAAAAAATAATTATTTGTTAAATGGGTCAATCAAACATGTTTCAGAGTTTTAAATGCTAAGACCTGAAATTTCATCTCACGTTTTATACCTTTTGACTGTTAAAGAAGCAGGGCCCTTCCCAAATCAAGTCTTGGGGGTAATATCTACAGACCCGCAGCTTTAAGGTTAGGATCAACCCATGCAAGTCTTTTTTTTTTCAAAAGTATTTAAAAAATCTTGTGTCAAGGATATCTCGGCTTTATTTTAAAAACATTCTTCCATACACAACACAGGTCTGGGAAGAATCTTTGAAAACAAAATATTTCAAAATAACTTGAATTTTTTTTAAAGTACCCCGGTCTAGCAATTCCCCTCCCCCGGTCTAGCAATTCTTAGTCTAGTTTGAAAGTAAATACAGTATATAAAAATATTCTACAAGGTGGATATAGGCTCTATAAATGTGGATAGTAATTTAGTAATATATGCTATGTTACTCTACCAACATATCCCATAAATTAACCACTAGCCATTAACCATTTATATAACTTATGCTCCTTCCTCTTCAAAAGTAGCTATCATATATGTCCAGGTGATTTCTCTAAGTATTTCACTGCTGATTAGTTTCAACGGAAGATGTAACTTATAGAGGATTGACTGCTAGTAAGACATTTATTAGAAGACACTTTGTAGCTGGCTGAAATAGCGTTTCCCAAACCAAAGACTAGTTCTGCTGAGAGTTTGAAAAAAAAAAGTGTGTATACTGTTCCCCGTTGCTAGCTATGCCAGCGCCAGAAGCCGAGTGTTGCTTGTCCTGACCTATGGTGTAGTCCATCCTAGCCACAAGTATCATCAGAGCACTCTCAAAACTAAATACAAATATAGTGTGAAGCATAACATATATCTAATGTTAGCTTCCATAATTTATAGAACACAGTATGAAAGACGTATTAAGTCTAACTTTTTTATCACTTTCCTGACATAAAAACTGTCAGTTGAGAACAGGACATTCTTACTAGATTTACCCGACCTCAAGGTGCAGTTTTTTTAAGGTAATGAAAGATACCTTGGCAGATCTTTTACTATCAAGGGAAATCGACAAAGTGGGGTGGACCCTCCAATGGGGTTACGAGTGTAACAGATCTCATGACTTCTATCAGAGGAACACTCGTGGTTAATCCATCAACCAGTATGGACGTGTGATAGGTTCACACGGTCAAAGGGTATGAAGGTGGAAAAGTCACTATAACTCAATTTTCATTATCAATAGTCATTCTTTAAATGTTAACAATAATCAAATTAATAAATAAATAAACTCAAGTTATTCATTTATGATATTTATTTTAAATCAAAACTATTATAACACTTGGTAGGGAATGTAAAATTACCTGGCACCCAAACACAGTGTATCAAACTCTAGCGCCGATTTGTCTTTAAGGCTTGATTCACACGTTTGCCGAAAATAGAGAGCAGGGTCTGCTTGAGCAGTGCAGCAATTCTTACGCTGTATGTTTACCCATGATGAATTGCAACGCAAACTTCAAACAGCTGATTATTAACAAATTTTATTTTCTAGTGGATAAATATAATTTAAACCATTGTCACAATGTATGTTTTCAAATTATAACTCTGTGTCGTGGCACAATCCAATACATCGATACACAGACTTTACATTAACGGGTTATTTCAAATCTCCTCACAAAAGCCAAAGAAGCTGTCTGCTCGCTTCTAGCTCTACAGCGCATACGCGCTGATTTGAGGTGGTGGGTTCTGATATTTTATTGGTTTTCCCGTCTCTATGATCTCAAGCAGATCGGACGAAGTAGAGATTAGTAGAATTTTAGCAGAACAGCTCGCACCGTTGAGGAGGAAGTCTTTTGATTGGTTGTAGAGCTCTTCACGTGACCCTGTTTCTGTTCTGGGCTTGTTTTACGGCGAACGTGTGAATGCACAGTAACGCATGAGAATAAAAGGCGATCAGGTTGTATATTAAGCCGGTGAGGATCCGAACCAAGGACGTCCAGGGTGGATACGACGCATGCCATTAGGAAGTGCATCTGAGTGATACACTAGGAATGTCAGTATTCTGGTCCACAGGTACTTGGTGAAAGTGACTTCCCTGCCTCATGGAGTGTTGTCTGAACTGAGCATTGTGGAGGCATCCCATTTGGATCGTGGAGAATACACGTGTATTGCAAGCAATGCCTTTGGTCAAGACCACACAAACATCCAACTTCTGGTCCAAGGTTGGTGTTATCATTTGGTATTACTTTAAACTACTTTGCTGAAGCAGTATTATTTTAACTATTTGATATTTTAAATACAGATAAACACTCGATTTCTCAGAATAGAGTATGAGTTGTACTGTATAGAACTAGCTCAAGATATGAATAGGGTGAAATGAGGTGGACTGGATATAACTAGTTCAAGATAGGGATAGGGTAATGAGATGGAATGGATAGAACTAGTTCAAGATAGGAATATCGTGTAATGGGGTAGACTGGATATAACTAGGGTATAATGAGTTGGATTGTATATAACTAGCTCAAGATAGAGAGTAATGAGGCTGACTTGATATAACTAGCTCAAGATAGGGATAGGATGTAATGGGGTATACTGGATAGAAGTAGCTCAAAATAGGGATAGGGTGTAATGGGGTAAACTGGATAGAACTAGCTCAAGATATGGATTGAGTGTAATGAGGTGGATTGGATATAACTAGCTCAAGATTGGAATAGGGTGTAATGACATGGACTTGATACAACTAGCTCAAGATAGGGATAGCGTGTAACGAGCTGGACTGAATATAACTAGCTCAAGATATGGATAGGGTGTAATGAGGGGGACTGGAAAGAACTAGCTCAAGATAGGAATAGGTTGTAATGATATAGACTGGATATAACTAGCTCAAGATAGGGATAGGGTGTAATGAGGTGGACTGGACATAACTAGCTCAAGATAGGGATAGGATGTAATGAGGTGGACTGGATAAAACTAGCTCAAGATAGGGATAGGTTGTAATGAGGTGGACTGGATAAAACTAGCTCAAGATAGGGATAGATTGTAATGAGGTGGACTGGATAGAACTAACTCAAGGTAGGTGGAATACTTTTTTAAGTGCGGGAATGAACTTTCGAGTTCTTAGTGCCATAGCGTAAGTAGGATAAAATCAGTTATATTTGAGAAAGGAATCTGAATATACCCTTTTATAAATCCTATAACATAGTTGAAAATATTTCGTTTCCAATAATCTAGGCTCAGTGAAATATTTTGTTTGGCAAATTTTTTTTAAAGCATTAATATAAATCACACTAAATCAAAATACTTTAAGAATTTTTAGAATACTACATCCATGCTTCTAACATAACTATTAATTGTTTGTCTTACTATCGATATATTTATCATGGTGTAATTTATCAATAATAAAGAGGTATTCCTCTTTCAAGATAGCTTTGTGTCTGTGTTATAAAATTGGATTAAAAAGATTTTATTAATAGCATTTTATTTTTAGTGTCGCATCTTGCTACCCGTTTGGGTTATACGCTTGTGTAGTAATTACTCTATTGATTTTATGGATTAGATAGGCTATAGTTATAAGAAGTGTATCCTCATTTTCTTGGAGGGAAGTGAAAAACCAGTTTGGAAAAAACTCAGTAAACTCAATCGAGATTCAAACCTCGACATCCCTGTCATCGGTATTCTTGTCTGCTGCGAGAGTAGCGCCTTAGACCACGCGGCCACCTAAGTGGATTAATCGCCTGGGTTATTCCCAAATAATTAAGTGGGTGAGATACAATAAATAATTCCAAATACCAAAATGTAATATTCAAGAAATAGCCATTAACAAAGAAACATCACCAATCCGATTAGATATAGCAGTTAACATCCCGGCATTATAGGACTTTACATTTTGATAATAAATTACTAAACAATAAGAAACCAACCCTAAACAGTTTCAACCCAATAAAATTATAATTAAATTAGGGCTAATAATTATAAATATCATAGATAAAACAAATATTAAAACTAATAAAATAAAATGATTAATATTATCATCCCTATATATGATTTGGTTGTTTTTCAGAGCCCCCCATATTCCCTCGCAACCTGCAAGTAGCTGAACAAACAAGCCGATCAATCCAACTGACGTGGTCACCAAGTTTAGGAGATTCTCCAGTCACTTCTTACATTCTCCAATACAAAGAGGCCAGAGGTAGGTATTTTACAAGAACTAAATAGATAAAGCTTGTTAAAGAGTAAATTAGGATATTCTGCTTGTTTCTACTATTCTGATCGATAGCATTACCAACTAGTAAACATTCAAATGTGAAAATGTAATTCTAGTAATGTATTGTTCATTAAATTAAACAATGAAAGGAGGATAGAAAAGCAAGGCCTACACACTTACAAGAAAATTGTAGGACTCTAAAATTAAAACACAACAAAACACATAATTATGTAATTTTCAGCATACATCAGTCCCCTTCTCCAGCAGAGGAGAGTAAAACACAGATTGGACTATGGCAGCATGGCTATAGGTTGATCATGGTCACTTAAGATTCTGTTGTTGTCTGTTTCTTGATTCAAAAAGATGTTTAGGTTTGGGTTTATAAATTAAACATTGAAAGTAGGATATAAGGGCAAGGTTTACACATTTACTAGAAAAAATGTGGTTAAATATTGAAAGGAGGCTAGAAAGACAAGGATACTTATCAGAAAACTGTAGTTCACAATTAAAACACAGCCAAACACATAATAAGGCCAAACATAAACCTAAGCCTTAACTTTTTTTTTGTGAATCAAGAAACCGATAACAACAGTATCTAAGTGACCATATCCATGCTGCCATAGTCATTCTATGGTTTACTCTCTTCTGCTAAAGAAGGGGACTGATGTACTCCGAAAATTACATAATTGTGTGTTTTGTTGTGTTTTAAGTTGAGAACTTTGAGGCCTACAATTTTCTGGTGTGTATGTAGGCCTTGCCCTTCTAACCACCTTTCAATGTTTAATTTAATATAGCCGTTTGGTGCCATTTTTCCATTATTCTTTAAATGTTATTATTTGTTCTGTCTTACGACTGGTCCATTCCTTTTGTCAGTTAACTTAGACCTCCAATGCATCCTGTCCTCTGCCTCCTTCAGCTCCCAGAATTTTATTATTTCCTTCAAGTAATCCAATATTTGAATCCTCTTTCTTCCTAAGATCCTCTTTCCCTCAACCTTTCCTTCTATTACGTCATGCAGAAGACAATTCCTCCTAAGGATGTACCTGATCCAGTTTGCTTTGCACCGAAGAATAACTTTCAAATGGTTCTCTTCTCATCCACTCTTCTTAGGACTTGTTCATTTGTCACCCTGTCTGTCCACCTAACTAATCTGTGGTGTGATGACTAAATGCCTTTTAAATTACAAGACTAGCAATTTTCTGAATAAATAGGATGAATATAGTTCACAAACATTCTTCGTCACAGATTTTAATCAATGAAATTATGTAAATATGAACTGCCTTATCATGAATTAATCTATTAAATTGCCAATAAGCGTCCACTTTAAATCGAATGCTTAAACTACTTGCCATTATTTGCGGTGGTAGGCCTGTTCTTGAGATTTATTCGCAGAACAAACGCCCTATAAAAGTCTTGTCTAAGCTTTTAGTTGAGTTGAAATTTAAAATAAATACATCTGATTGGATAACATGCTTTTGTACTTTTAGATGTTTGGCATGAGCACAACCCCCAGAAAGTGGTGAGTGGTGACAGGACATTCCTCATTGTGCAGGGGTTGAAACCTGCAACCTTGTACCACTTCCGTCTCTATGCAGAAAACCAGCTGGGAACCAGTGCACCAAGCGACGTACTCCACGTATGTTTATGTGATGTTATTTATACGTGTATCTATTTTGATTGTCACTCAAAGTTACTTATGTATAATATAATATTAGACATCTGCGCTTCATCACTCGTAGCCCAGTAGTGGGAAGACTATCCAGTACTAATGAAACGTTGTCCAGGGGACGTCCGAATGTACTAATCGTACATCCTTTCCGTGGAGGCTCTTTCCATGTCCCGATGAGACGATGTGATGGTGATAGCGAGTATTAGAGCGTGGAACCAGTGGAAACACTTAAACCTGACTTAAGCCTAACTAATCAAACCCTGGTGACCATTAAGGTAATTTCCCTTTCGGAAAAAGTACCCAAGGTACCAGCCGGGAATCTAACTTGGAACCCTTAGGCTCGTAGCCAGGTGAACTGACCACTACACCACGGGGTCGATTAGTGCATAAAGTGAGTAAATATGATTTCAAATATTTAATCTAAGGGACTAGAATGAAAATGGTATATTCTATCATATCTGGTTTTATCAAAACAAGATGGTCTAAGCTAATGGTACACCCTGTTTAATCTGAAAGTTAGTAAAAACACATGAATCAAGTGTAAATGGCAATGTTTACCTGTAAAGTTGGTCAAAATGGAATAAATTTCCTGTGCTCGTTAGATTCTCTTTGAACGTGCTAGCAGTTAATTAGTTTTATAACATGCATTACACCTACAACCCAAAACGAGCTTAAAAATCTTTAACTTTCCTCAAAAGTGACTAAATTTTTTTTTAAATCTTGGTAGTTATTGAGGAATAAAACAAAAATATATTAGGGCCACTAGTAATATTTCGAGGCTGTTTGAACTCCCATAATACCCCCTTTTCGGTACAGTCCTCCCATTAGATTAAGTTATGGATAAAAATTACTACCTAGTGTCAGACTAACGCCCTATAATGTGTGACTAACGATAATAATTCCTCTACACTAAATCACTGTTGAACTAAATAAATAATCGCATGGTAGAATATTCATTCTAAACGTAGTTATTTTATCTATGGCATTAGGAACTCTAAGGTTCATTGCTGCACTTAACAAAAGTAAGCCACGTATTCCCTATATTGAGCTAATTATATTAAGTCCAACTCAATACACCTTATCTCTGTCTTGAGCTAGTTATATCAAGTCCACCTCATTACAGCCTATCCATTTCTTGAGATAGTTCTATCCAGTCCACCTCATTACATTGTATCCCTATCTTGAGTTAGTTCTATCCAGTCTACCTCATTACACCCTATCTCTTTCAGGTCCATTCTAATGGTATTCTCTCATCTTTGCCTGAGCCTTCCCAATGGTCTCTTCCCGTTGGGTTTGCCAGTTAATATCTTGAATACATTTCTAGATTTTCCCATTCGCGCTGCATGTCCAACCCACTGTAACCTGAGAGATTTTACAACCCTAACAATGTCTGGTGATAACTCATTGTTATGTAAACTCCTCCAATCACTATTCATACCTTTTTGGACAAAATATGTTCCTAAGTTCTTTGTTTTTGAACACCCAAAATGTATTTTAATCATGTAAGGTAAGAGGCCATATTTCACAACTATATAGAACAACTAGTAAAATTATTGTTTTGTATATTCTGTGTTTTACATTCCTTGATAGCAGGCGAGATGTCAGCAACTTACTGACCTAGTGATAGCATATATACTGACTATATTCTAAACCTATTTGTTGACATTATGATACTAAAATTGTCTTAAAATGTTAAGGTCCCTGGCCCTGTCGAGTGCAAGTCTAAAACCTATTTTGTGGGGTGGTGGGTTGGGAGGGTGAAAGGGGTGGCGTGGCTTCACAAACGACCAAAATATCCTTCCACGCCAACAAGAACAGATGGATCACGGAAAACGTAGATGGCGCTAGCTACTGAACAAGTCTTGCGGAAAAATCATACCTTTGGAAATATCAGTTTTCTCGAGAACGAGTGAAATTTTTATAGTAATATTTTCAACACCTCTCATATCATATCTCATATCTCATATCAATGTTTAATAGGTGTTATATTTTCTTATTTTTTGTTATGAAGCCGGCAGTTTTCTATTGAAAAAGTGTCTAGATTATTGATATTTGATCACTGTTAAAATGATAGAGGAGGTGTGTATATAAAAAGTATAACTTAATCAACATGCTTCTATTCTTGAACAAACCGTTTCCAGAAAAGAAAATTACGAAACAATAAAAAAAAATTCTTGAAGATAACCGTTTGTTCCCACGGCTCTGCATTTCCACGCCAAATAAAAAGGGCCAATCACCTTGAGGTGCAGCAGAAGGGAGCGCGAGTAATGTTACAGTTTTTATAGCATTTAAGTTTTTTGGCCAAAATAAATCTAATATTTCTCCAGTAGTAACATAGAGTTTAGTTTTCTGCACATGCTAATATCAACAGATCTTGAATATCTGTCAAAGATGTTCTGGAATTTTGTTAAAACATTTTAAATGAAGAGAAAACGTTTTGACAAAATTCCAGGACACCTTTGACAGATATTCAAGATCTGTTGATATTAGCCTGTGGAGAAAACTAAACTCTATGTTGCTACTGGAGAAATATCTGATTTATTTTGGCCAAAAAATGTCAATTCTATTAAAACTGTAAGAATACTTGTGCTCCCTTCTGCTGCACCTTAAATCACATAGAATAGTTAGTTATAAAATGTATGTATCTTGTGGTTTAAATGGTAAAATGTACAGTAATTGTGTTGATATATTAGTGGAGGGAATGTGTATGTTTTCTCTGCACAGGGGATTACGGAAAGTGAGGTACCTTCTGGACCACCTCTTCAAGTGAATGTTGAACCCATGAGTTCAACCCAACTTCGTATTACGTGGCACCCTCCAGAACGAGAACTTTGGAATGGAGATCTACTTGGTTACAATATTGGCTACCGGAAATTAGGGTCAGTCAATTTATATTGATCCGTCTATTAAATGTTTTGATTTTTAGTAGGCCTACCATGTCTTACCGCCCGTTTGAGTTATACGCTTATTTTTTTTTTACATCCATTTCTGTTTCCAGCCTGTGGTCTGGATCTGTTTTTTATTCAAGCCATATATTTTCCATTACAGGTTTGCTAGGCCTGTTGTAGCTTCATATGACTTCTAATCTAACCTAAGACTAGGACAAGCACAACATCCAGCCCCCAGCCGTTAATTCATCACTGTCAAAAGGTTAACCCGCATTCCACCAATGATTGATTTTTAACCATGCAGGGAATCGAACTCGGGACCCTTATCACAGTAAATAGACAGGCTACCGACTGAGCTAAGGTGTCGTATTAACTTTATGAACTAATTACACTAATGATTTTAGGAATTAGAAAGATTTTATTTAGTGGATGTGTACCAGCATTTGTGGGGAAGGAGAGTGGAAAACCATTTTTGAAAAACCACCAAAAGAACACACGACCAAGATTCGAACCTCAATCTTTCCGTCACTGACAGTCTATTCTACTGCAATAGTAGCGCCTTTTACCATGCGGCCACCGAAGTGGGATTTTGGTGAATTAGGGTGGCTAAATTTGAAACCGGCAGTTACGAAATGTGTTCACGCAACCTCAAAATATTATGTTGGATTAATCTTAACATTCATTTTTCTCCTTTTTTTCACGCTCAATAAGTCTTACTACCCATCCTGACTATTTAAATTTGATTTACATTAATTGGTAGTGATGAGGAAGGTAGAATAGTACCGTGCTACAAGTCTTACTACCCGTCCGGGATATCCACATATTTACACTAATGTGGTAGAGATGA
>CABFWO010004026.1:0-38890 GCA_902155825.1 Timema genevievae
AAAATGCCTCTGTAAGCTATCTGGAGTTATTTTTATGATAGCCAAGGGTTTGTGCCGTGTGTATTGTCCCAGTTCTTCGGATGGCCCTGACTACAGTCAGATTCTCAGAATAAAATACTCTTTATAATGTTAAAAAGGTATTAGAGAAGTTTTTATGTATTGACACGTCAAGTCATGTGATTTACAGCTGTCACTTATGATAGATAATTTTAATAACAAAAAATACTACTAACATTAAAGTCAAATATATTAACTTTTACCGCAAGAAATATAATTTATTTTCATCCTACCAAAGTTCTACACAATGTAAGAATGTTTGTTTGAGTGCAAGGAGAGATGCATTTGATACCATCAGGTTGAATTCTAAACAAGACATTTTCAAATAAAATAAATTAAAGTATTCATGAATTATTGGTAAGTTAAATCAAGAAATACTAGTTTTATTATGAGGTGTGGGCTATGAGTATTTTTATGGGAGCTTAGGGAGGTAAGAGGGGTTGAAACGAAAAGAAAGAATCCACAATTTTAACAATTTAATTGGAAAAACAGGGGAGAAGCTATGGTTTAAAAATAGATAAATAGGAAGCCTGGAGTGATCCTAACTTGCTAACTGCCTTTGATTTGTTAACTGTTCGAATGTTTAAAATCTACGATGTCCACGAGTCTTGGATTGACACTGAAGTTTTTTCACGAAATGATCTGTTAGTATAGCTCCACGATGTAAAGTTTTAATACACACATCATAAGGGGCTGCACAATTAATCAACGAAAAACTTTGACACTCGCGGTGGAAAATGAGGAGACAAGTTGATAGAAAGACGTGCAAACAATTCAAATGTCTTCATTTCAATATTATTTCCCTTTAATATCAGTTGGAGTGAGAGCTATCACTTCATTGCAAATAGCAACTGGCGCTCTCTACCTAATAGACAAGAGACTGTGATTTTTATAGCGAAACTAAAAGACATTTTTCATATTAATAAAAAAATATTTCCAATTAAAACAAAGATAAAATTGTACCAAAAAATAGTTTCATCATATTTAAAGCGGGTATATATATATTTTAAAGGTCAATAAGCTTTCACCAAATTCTTAACATAATCCTTCAAAGTAATTGGTAGGCCTATATTAAAGAGCAACATTAATTTTTGTTGGTAACTGTGCAAATCTTGTTATTGCAGATTCTGTGTCAATCTGTATGTCTCTGTGAATACACACAAGTGCCAGTCACACGAGTCTATCCTGACTTGTGGCATTTCTGAGAAACGTTTCTAGTCTTTTTAGAGTAGAAAATGTTCATTCGGGTTTAGCTGTTGATACAGGAAGTGTTGCTAATATTTTTAGCAAGAAACACATTGTTGGAAAGAAGTTGTGACCACACTGATTAAGAGTATTTGAGGGGAGATTGTTTTCAGAGATCAAACATAATTTTGTTTTTCACAAATAAAATTCGGCTTTGACAACGTTATCATCCGCTGTCTAGCAATCTTTGCTGTAAAAATTAATACATTATTCAATATTACAGAAATTGGCTTTAACACAGTAAGTACTTAGGGATAACTTTGTGAAGACTTGTAATTAAATCTATTTTATTGCTGAACCGCTACTCAAGTTGGTTTATAAAATCCTATAAAAACCGAATGCACACAGAATGCCTAAAATATTCTTCAGGACTGATTGAGAGCACGTTTTCTCTGTGTGTTTGCCGATAATTTATTCGGGGAACTTTGATTTAACTATTAATTGTTGACATCATGTTCAAAGATATAATGAATATGTGTTGAAACTCTTCTTCTGTGTCTTTTCTTTTATGAGATATGACACTGATAATGTTTTGAATGTGCTCACATGCTTTAAAAAGATCACAATCAACTTGTTAAAGAACCTTGCATTAAAGGGAATTTAACTCACTCGCTCTACAAATAAAAATGACAAAATCGTTAAAGAACATTGCATTAAAGGGAATTTAACTCACTCGCTCTACAAATAAAAATGACAAAATCGTTCTGGGTGATCGTATTAAGAAACCGGAAAGCTTTGGATTAGCTCTACCATACAGATTTTTTCGTCTCTAATCTTTTAGACTAGAGTAATCTGTCACATAGCTATTCTGAACATTGTTGATATCTTTTCTAAGATAACTGACATTGTTATATATAACAATTCAGTTTATTTTGTGGATGCACCGGCTCATAACATCTACCTGAGTGAGCATCTAACAACAAGTAACAGGAAGAAATTTGCAGGAGCAAGAAAACAAAGGGATGATGGTAAATTTGAGTTTGTCTGGGTCAAGAATGGTCATATTTACATACGAGAAGAGGAGGGGAAACCAGCTGTTCTATACAACGAAGGAAAAAAGTGGGAAGTAAATAGAAACGAGAACGCAAACGGTTTTGTTGTGGTTAAAAAAAGACGCTAATGGTTGTTTTTAAACTTAGTGTATTTTTTGCAAATTTTTTTTAATGGTGGGGTGTTTACACCTACCTAGACCAAAATGGAATGGGCCAGTTTCGCATATGAAACTGGCCCATTCCATTCAATTTCAGGTAGGTGACGTCTTGTATTTAGTATAGCGCCGCACTTGAGACGTACTAAATCTGACTATGAAACTGGCCCTAAGGGCCAGATACCGTCTTATAGCTGTCTATTTCTTTATGTTTCTTTTATACACATGTATAAGTTCTTTTTTTTTATTAGGGTACTATTAGGCCTAGTTGGTTTGATTAGCAACATGTATTTCTATAAACAAATTAGTAGGTGCCCGTTAATGGGTTTAAAGTATCACAAACAATGATGAAAAACGAGATAATGTTAGATAATTTGACTCAATTTGTCAATTGTTTTCCTAAACCCAAACTAAATATATTTTACTTAAACATCAGAAGTCTTACAAATAAGTTGAATGAACTACAAGTACTATAAGTACTCTGCCTTTACAACCGGATTTAATAATACTTACAGAAACATGGCTTAAATCGTATGAAACTAACTTTTATAATATTAATGGATATACAGGAACCTTTGCCTGTAGGAATGACAGGCAGGTTAGGGGGCGGGGGGTATATATACTGCAACTAACCTGAATTTCAAAGTTATGGAAATGGATGAGAGTGGGTTTTATTTTCTAAGAATTGAAATAGACTCATTAAGCCCACCCCTACAGATCAGTGTTATATATAGGCCTCCAAATATCCCCCTTTATATAATTTCCTAGCATATTTTGAAAACATTCTAAACAGATTGGCAGGGAAAAATGCATAATTATAGGGGACACAAACATTAATACCATGAATGATACAGTATTTAATAATTTGCTAAACAGCTATGGCTTGGACATTTGCAATGAGCTAGCAACTAAAATAACTAGCAACAATGAAAGTACACTAGACCAAATTATTTCAAATGTAGATGGTCAGGCTCTTTGGAACAAATTAACACCAGCACAAATACACATATTTTTTTTAGGAACTCATGACGATAGTGCAAAATGCTTTGTTGTTTGCCGAAAGAAGGGGAGGTCAAATAATTACAAATAGTGTTCGTTATTCTCCTAGGTGTGTTTGGGCGAACAAGGAGCTGTTGGAAATGATTAGATTACGTGACAAAACATATAAACTAGTTAAATTTAACTCAGCAAACACTAACTATAAGAGTGATTATATTTTAGCTAGAAATAATGTAACAGCACTAAAGATAAAGTTGATGAAAAATTATTTTTCAAGAAAGTTTATAAGTAGTAGTAATAATCCTAAACAATTGTAGCAGGAAATAAATAATTCCCTAAATAAAAACTGTAAAGTTAATAATAAAATAACACGTTCGAAATTTATGAAAAAGGAATATAATACAACTTCTGAAATGGCGGATATGCTAAATAATATTTTTACAAGTGTAGGACATAATCTCGCAATGAATATTCCGGTATATCCTGATGATAAGTGGACAAAAATACACTACCACTATAGATTGCTCATTCTCAATTTTCTTAACAGATGTAATGGAAGTAAAAAATATGAAAAGAGATCTCAGTAACTCAAAAAGTTTGCCTTTTGATAAATGTTCTAATAAAGTACTAAAACACTGTTCAAATTTGTTTACAGAGTATATCTCTGTTTTATTTAATAAATCTATAACAGAAGGTCAATTTCCGGAACAGCTGAAAATATAAAAAATTATTCCTGTGTATAAGGGTGGCACTTTAAAATGTGATCCATCAAACTACAGGCCTATCTCACTTATTTCTTCCATATCAAAAATACTAGAAAAAATAATGAAAGTTAGATTACTTAATTTTTAGACAAAATACATTTTTTCAAACACCCCCAATATGGATTTATGGGGAAATCTGATACACTAAATGCGGCTTTTGAATTGATTGATAAAATACAGAATACATTGGATGAAAATACTAAGCTTTCTGGAGCTTTAGTTATTGATTTAAAAAAGGCATTTGACACTGTTAACCATGAGATTCTATAATACAAGCTATCAAAAATAGGAATAAGGGGAGTAACTCTTGAGTGGTTTAAGAGCTATATTACTAACAGAAAACAATACACTTACATAAACAATAAAGGAAAGCAGTGTACATGGTGTCACGTGTGGAGTTCCTCAAGGTTCGGTAATTGGGCCTGTACTTATTCTTATTTATGTTAACGACATTTTCCAGGTAAATTTTCAAGGCCAGTTACAACTATATGCAGATGACACAAGTTTATTTTACATTAGGACAAAATTTTAAAACTATAGCAGAGAATATTCAAACAGGCCTGAAATCGTTATACCAGTGGTTAAGAGTCAATAAACTGTCGCTGAATCTTGAAAAGAATAAACTACGTCATTTTTACTAGATCGGGAAACAAAGATAGAAAGAATATAGATAATTACCAGATAAGCTTTGGGAATAACGTATTGAAAAGAGTAAAGAAAGCAAAATATATCGGTCTGACCATTGACAGCTTGGAACCCACATATAAACCATGTCACAAACAAAATTAGGGGTCCAGTTGGGGAGCTAAAAAAACTTTCCTACAAATTCCTCCGAAAGTGTTAAAGCCCATCTACTTTGCTCTGGTTAACTCGCACTTGTCCTACTTAAATGTAAGCTGGGGTAATACTTTTAAAAGTCATTTAATACCACTAATAAGACTACAAAACACAGACACTAAAAAATATTTTTTGGTTGCCCAGCGGTGAGGACGGTGACATTAAGCTCAAAAGGTTGGGTATTTTGAAATTAACAGAAGCTATTTATTTTTATACGGTTGTAATGGCATATAAACTTGAAAACAACCTAACTAATAGTAACCTAAAAATTGGGGTACACAAAAAGGGGAACTACTTTATAAGAAGTCTGAATAATTATTTCCAGAACAGAGTAAACACCACTACTTTTGGACTCTACTCAATAAAGATCAAGGGACTAAAATTTTTCAATATAATACCACAGGAAATAAAGATGAAGAAACATAATCTTTTTAAAAAGGAAGTTAAGAGGTACATTCTGGAAAGTAATTTTTCCCAGGTGATATGTGGGTGAAAAGGTATCTGAAATTTTGTAGCAACTGATGTGATAATTTGAGAAGAATCTGTATGCATACTGCACTTATTGTTGTTTTGTTTTTGTAAAGGTTTTTTATATACTATTATTTTTAATTTTTTTAAATTTTTTACTATCATTGGGATGATTGCATCTAAAATAATGCGGCCGGGTGAGGACAAATAATTTATACCCTGTAATAGATATCACTTTCCTAAATGTATGTAACAAGTTAGTGAATGAACCACGCCTACATTAGGCTGTTTATATACATATATATATATACGAGCCGATTTTGGCTCTTTTTATAAAAAATTCTGAATAAAAAACAATACTACTACTATTATAATGCAAGTCCATAACACAAGGGTTCTGGTTATGATGGACTAGGAGACACATATTTTACATAGCAAATTTATGTTTTATACCCATTTAGCATTATAACTAAAATTTTCGTTTAAAATGCTTATATACAGTAATGAATGAATAAATGAAATGAACATCTCACCAGAGGACGTGCTAGCCTCTACAAAGGCCTCCACTTGTTTCCTGCCCGAGTCTCCAATATTACCATCCATAGCTACGTGTATTCCTTCCTTTAGCCTACTATGTCCAATTGATGTTCTTGGCCTGCCCTTGATGCTGTAGATACCTAGAGAATGGTGCGGGATGCGAGTAATAGCACCGTAATGCTGGAACCTGGGGATAATGAACAAAATTACTAGATTGAAATAAAACCTATTTTCAATTTTGAAATACGTACAGTACATCATTTTAATCTTCTTCTATATGTTATGACCCGGTCGTCTATTCATAGAAGATAGGAACTCACACAATAATAATTTATGAGGGATATGACAAGGGATGGTAAGTATAATTAATAACAAAATCTATCATGTGGCATGGGCACCCACAGTAACTGGCAAGGGGGGCCAGTTGCTCCCCCCCCCCCCTCTAATTTCTTATTTAATTTAATACATTTCATGTTTTATTTTACAAGAAATGATTGTTAACATTTTTTAATCTTCTAGTTTGCCTTACAAATTTTTTTTCTTCAAACTAAGCTGATAGTCTATATAGTTATGCTTGAGTTATAAATCAATTTGGTAATAGCCATAGACGCCTTTAAATTGGTAATATTTTTACGTAATGCCCTGAAATGAGTTAAGCTTGTAATAAATTAAATCCTTTCAAAAATGTTTATTTTACCCTAATAAAATAATGACAATTTATCCATATATTTAATTTACTAAAACTTCTCTCCTAAAAAAGTAAGCTTATTGAATCATTGTATAAAGTCTAATAATGAAGAAGATATTAAAAACAATTTAAGATCTTATTTATGATACCAAATTATTTATAGAATTATGAAAAGAATGATATTTTATTTTTAATTTTAAATTTATGAAATCTTAATATTATAAAATTTAATAACTTTGTCCAAGTGGAAGCTCTTTGCCATTTATTTTAGTATCTTTACAGTGTCAGTATAATGCCAGTGTCTCCACAAGTTTTTACAGGTTCACGAGTGTGTGGATGGGTGGATGAATATATCTTAACCCCTACTCCCCCCAGGAAAAATTCTCTGCGGTCGCCACTGTTATATGGATATCTATAAACATGACTAGGTCTAGGATTTTGATGACCTAAATATTTGTATAAAATGCCCTATTAAAATGCATTTATGTCCCAAAAATGTTTAAAAAAATATAATTTAAAACTAAAATTTTTTTTAAAAATTCCTTACTAACACAAGTAAACCAAAACAAAACCTTAAAATGTAATTTAAAGTATTGTTTCTTTGCCAAACTAAAAGTTTTTATTTTGTCAACAAAAAATATCTCATATAAAATAAGGAAGTAAGGAAAAAACATACAAAATCAACTTACATTTTCTGACAGCTTAATTTGCTTTGACATGGCAAAATTAAGAGTTTTTATTTCAACAGTCCAGTACACAAAAATCATGTGCAGATTTTCGAAAGCGAATGATTTTCTATTATCTGCTAGCAATGCTTTAAACATAGAGAAGCTTCTTTCCACTTCTATTGATACCACAGGAGCATACTTGAACTAAACTACGTCGCTTTGTTCAAAATCTCCTGAAATTTCACCAAGGGAAAAGTTTTTTCCTTATAGCACATCTGCAACTAAGCGCAGCATTTCATATCATTAATTAAAAAAACTTGCTCAATTTTCTTTTGCAGAGCCTTTCCCACCAGTTACAATATTTAGGTCATTCACAACTTTCTTTATTAAATCTATTTGATCCAATAATAGCACTGCTGACTTCTCCAAGGAAGTAATGGCACTAGGCAGAAATCCAAACTTTGACTTTAGGTAGGAAAACTTATCTGCTATTTCAGGATCAGAAAGAAGTTCCTGCGCAACTTTAATTGAGGCTGTCAAATGAGTCGATCTTTTTCACAACTTGGAAGTTCTCACAGTAATAGTTGCATGCTTCAATCCAAGTCCCCCACCTGGTTAAAATAGGAGCCGGCGAGCAAAGGGACGTTCGGGGCCTCCGACTTGAATGATGCCACTCGAGATGGTGCCTTCAGAAAAAATGTCTTCACGCACCCAATCAGTCGGTCAACTTCAATTAATTGTCCTCGTATCTTTTCAGCAACTCTGTGACAGGCATGTGCTAGACATGTTAGGTGCACCATTAGTGAGTACAGCGCTTTTAGAGCATTAGCAGCCTTTATCATGTAAGGTGCAGCATCAGTCACGAAAAGCAGGACATTGTCGTGTTGGATGCCATCGGGCCATATTAAGCTCAAGGACCTATAAAAGAGTTTGCTTACTTTAGAAAATTCACTTTTTCTAAATATTCACAATTGATGAGAAAATGTTCACAATTAAATGAGAAAATGTTCACCAGGGTCATCTTCTTCAGTCGTACCTACCACTACGTTAGCTACATATAGTCTTAAAGAGTCTGTTGTCTCATCCATAGATACCCATATTTTCTTTTTTGCTACTTTTTCTCGTATCTTCTTCATGTTGTTTTCATAGCAACAGCTGACATAATTTTTTCTTAGTGTGGAGGAGTCCGGCAAAGACATCCGAGGGTGCTTTTCTAAATAGCCGCGCAATCTCGGATTGTTAATTTAGCTCAAGGGAATATCAGCACAAATGAAGGCTTCGCACAGTTCTTTGTAAAATGCAGAATGTTTTGAAGACTCCCTGGTTTGGCCAAGGAGCATTTGCTGTAGTTTTTTCTCATCCTGGAATTGCTGAAGACTTCGTTTGTGTTTTTTTCTCTTGACATGTTGTTGCACAGTAAATTACGTTTCAGCGGCAACTGACGTCACAGATTTTGCAATATAGTATCTGTCCATCGGTAGAGAATACTTTTCGCCATATTCAGCAATGAAAAGTTTCAATTTATGTGAGGCACTTTCTTTCACTTTAGGCTTGTTGAATGTTGAAATTCACAAGAACAACAGGTGCAGTTTCCAAAAAATATAGAGAGATAATGAGCCACCGTTATCTGAAAAACTTTCTCTGACTAGTTTAGACAAGTTTATTTACAGCCTCACTCTGCTAGAGGGGAGGGGAAGAGCTATCCAGCTATCACTGGCTTGAAGGAAGAGACAAGGGAGGGGTAGAAGTAGTCTAACCGCCGTCTTGGCACCACCGTTTACTATGACGTGTGCAGAGATGTTCTAATCATGGGTAAATGACTCAAAAATAACAAAAAATTACTGAAAATGACCGAAAGACGTTTAAAATGCCATATTCGCGTAAAAACACGTAAAAATGTATAAAAAAAAGCCTTAACAAAGCTACTTAAATCAGCGAAGTATCTAATGAAACACATTTGTGTATACTTGAAAAACGTTCCAGGTTTGCCAAAAAAGATGCAAACTCATCAAAATTCTAGCCCTAAACACGACTATGGGTAAATTACCCTTAATACCCTCAAAATTGCTAAACCATACAGATGTCCTCTTATTAATTACATCCTCTGATGAACTACAAGACACAACTGAACTGCTATTAGTCAGTGTGTCCCTTAATGAGCTACAGTCTTTCATCCCTATCTGAAATGTACAAACTCAAAGTAAAGAAGATTATAAGAAGTTTCGTCAAGTCAGTTTACTTCCTATTTTATATGTCTAGTTCTCAATTTCGTCCAATATGATAGTTAGTCCTATTTCCTTTTTTCCCCTGTAAATTCACGTCCAAAATAACTCGCCCATTTTTTTCCTATTCGCTATTTCTGATAGTGAATCTAAATGAAACAGGCAAGTTGAAGTAAAGAAAAAATATATCAAGTAAACTGGTAGAGAGTGTATTGATTAAATTATATGTTTATTTTCTTTTAATGTCAACCTTATGTGACTAAACGGATGTGTTACTGACATCGTGACCCAGTTTGAAGTCAATCATCCATATTACTCCTGTGCAGGATTGTTTTGTAACTTAAGATTATAGGCACAATCACGGAGGTACACTTTAAGCTCGCTGTTCTCTCTGGAAGTGGCGTAGTTCCCAAAAATGTGATCGGCCAACGTTGGTTCAATACATATATTTTTGAAATGGGTGCTTTAAAATTTGTGTGGTTCCCCCTCATCTGGACGATCATGGTCTCCCTTTGCATAGTTCTTGCAGCGTCCAGAAATCGCCATATTTTAGCGTGGGAGGTGACTACTATTTTAGCAAGTTTTGAATGAAACCGTTCAATGCAAGGTCATGGACGTTACACATATCAGGTGCAAACATAGGTGGGACAGCCCTTCTCTTACAGCGTGCTGGTCTTCCTCTTGTATATGTGGTTTCTACATATGTAGTGAAGTCGACTACTTCCTCCAAGTAATCCATGATAAGATCAAAAGTCTCCACCACACATTGAAATGGTACAAGTGATTTCCCATATGTTATTTCTTATCGTTGGCTGCTCAGTGTTGTGGTGGGCCTTGCTCAAATCTTGATTCACCAATTTGCGCCACAATGCTTGCCCAAAATGAACGAGACATTCATTATAGCAAATCAAGGAAACTAGGTACGAAGGGCATTAATATTAGCCATCTCGACATCTCATTCGACATGGCTAGGCTGTAGACCTATATTGTGTTGCATAGAAAAAATTCAGTTCCCTGTATATGTTGTTGTAGGCGGTTTCTGATCTTCGAGATGAAGGAACATACACCAAAGGCATGACGTGTCCCATGTAAACCCCGTGAATAGTGTAAAATTGTATAAATTGCCTTGGAACTGTTTGAAACATGCCGTAGAAGAGTTAGGTTTCACTCCCTGCCAGCAACTTCATGTTTTCATTAGTGGATTACGGATTCGGAATTCCAGCATCATACAAAGGAAGCGTTTGTCGTAATGATTGTCAATACCTACTTCAACTAAGGCGCTGAGTATCTGTGTTCTGTTTCTGTTATGGGCTAGATCTATCATAAGTATGATAGTATTGCTTTCCAGAAACTTTACCAGCACTTCATCGTTACTTACGTCTGCTCTCATTTGATTTATTATAGCAATGGGAGCAACATTAGGTTTTTGTTCAGCGTGCTTTTTAATTCTTCGTACATCTTCCTTAGCTGTCACCGTAGCATGATCTGGAAGGTGCATATGTACCACAATATTGCATTTGTAAGTAACAAAGTTGTCCGTATTAAGGTTGGTAATACACCGAGCATTGAATGTGGCGCGGTTTACACACCACCAGTATTTTTTGGTGAGTTTTGAATTGAGTGAGTTTTGGGGGTAGCTGTGTAGCGTTTATTGATATAACGCTACAAGAAGTAATTAGATCGACGACTAGACACTGGTGAAATAAAACAAGAGTGGACTTACCATTGCCCCATTGTGTTGTGTTATTGCGCCTCCCGAGCGGGCCTCCCGGACTACGTTCCACTATAAACTTTGTGCTTAGACTAACTGATTGAAGCTTGTAGTGCGAGTCGTCGCAAGGCATGACGGGAAAAAAGTGTGACGTATAGTGCCCGAGACGTCAGTGTGCTATAGAAACTTTTGTTCTGGATCTTTCTCTATGATTCTCAACGCTTCTCAACTATTCTTCAACCTTCTAGCTGTTCCATCCCTCTTTGTCTTGTGTTGTGATTTTCCTTTGTTCTGGCGTACCCCTCCTCCCCCTCTCTGAGCTAGAATACTAGCATATATATTGATGTAGGATGTATGGAGCTTCACTCTTGTCTGGACTTCCTCCAGAAATACTTATTGGTGTTCAGGATGATCAAAAGGTATAAAAATTCCCTTTCGGCAAATGTATTATAAAATTCACTTTCGGCCAACATTTTAAATTTTAAATGATTTTCTGAACAGTTTATATGTTTAAAAGGGACATAGAATATTTTCTGTCATGTTTTGTAGACACGAAGTCCCCTTCTGGGCGTATGTCTGTTAATATCATTGTTACATCATGGAGACGCCATGTTATTCACTACTTGTCTAATTTATAGCCCGTTCGGCATGAGAAACTAAGTTTGACTTAGAATAATTTTTGATACATAATGGCTTTCGCATTATGTAGACTTAAAGTCTCCTTCTGTTTTTTTTTAAATATTTAATTTTTTCACATATAATGAAAAGGCCGTCCTTTGTATTGGAGATTTAAACTTATAGTCTGTCCAGCTAGGAAGCTATAATTTAAACTTGTAAATATTTTGGTAAATTTCAACACTAAATCTTTCTGTAAGTTGTTGGATAAGAAAAGGGAAAATTATGGCTAGGTTAAAGCTAACGTTTAAAATCCCCACTTGGCTGTTATTGGTTAAGGACCTTAAGTCCGCTGTTGGAGTTGGTTGTTTTTGAAAAGAGTTGTTTATACTTCAAAGTTATATTTTGTCATTATAGGACTAGATCGATCTTTGAGATCATTATTGAGACTTCAAATTATTGTTATTGTTATTGTTATACTAAAATTTACATATATATTCCTTACTTTTGTGCCATATTTAAATACCTACATTTTATATCAATAAAATGACTTATACCAAAATTATCTTTTTTATGTTTCCACATACTTACCTTTTTCACCTATTGATAGGAAAGTTTTATAATATTTAATATAATAAATATTTGTAGAGCGGGTTCGGGGAGGCAGAACTCAAATCGACCTGAGTACGGTCCATTTATTTTGTGATGGTCCTATCGGCTCCTCTGCAATTATTGTCTTTTTTTTATCTTTTGAAATTTGTTTGAATTGTTTTTTTGTTTTTGTGCACCGGCCTTAATTCATCGGTGAATTAAGGGGGTGTTTACAGCTGTAACCCTCATACAACAGAAAAAGTTTATTTTTAGTTGTATTTATCACTTTAGGATACATGATCTCTTGAAATATTTGCGTATAGCGATAACATTAAAATTGGCTTAGCTTCATACAAACCCAGAAGGGAATTCACCTTGTAGCCATATTAATAAATTAACAATTGGATTTAAGAAGCAGGACAGAAAAGAATTGGACTAAAAGCTTTGAACGAAAATATTTGTGGACGAATTGTTGGCTTGGACGAAGATTAACGTTGGACGAAACAATTTTGGACGTAAGAAGCAGGATGAAAAATAATTGGATTACATTTATGGACGAAAACAATTTTGGACGTCTAACACTGGACTAAATTACCTTTAACGCTAAAGAAGCTTTTCGCTCCCAACATATAGATATATCTATATATAGTCTTATACTGCAAACGAAAGAAAAATGTTCAAATAGATATATTCAATATATGCGAAAAAAGGATATAAATAAAATACTTTCCCACTTATAAACACAGAATAAAATTAATATTTTAGGTGATAAATACATTTTATTTGTACATTGGCCCCCTCATCATTAGAGGAGAGCTAGCGGCTTCATGATCCATGTAGCCTGGTTATTGTATTTACCTGTTCCAACCAGAGTCTTGAATTTATCGCGGTCACTGGAAGTTGGATTCAGAAATCATCTAATTAAATGCATTAAGAAAGGAGATTTTAGAATCCTACTTAATTCATTGAGGACTCAAACTTAACACTTACAACAGCCAAGCTTCAGTGATCAACATTCCATGTGCGTGCCTGGAAGGGGAACGCTCAATATTTGTAATTTAAGGGAAAGTCCACTTCAAAATAAAACAAAACCGACTAATTTGGTTAAATACTTTCTTACCTGAAATATTTCAGCTAGTTCAAACATGCCCTTACTAAACATAATGCCCTTGCTTCATTCATGCGGACAGTAGCGCTGCAAGTGAAAGCTAACTATCTATGGTGGAAATATGTTCTGGCTATCTGTGTGACCTTAAAACAAACTTGAGAAACAATATGTCTAAAATAGAATTAATAACGTGGATGTGACCCACACATGTTTTGGACAAGATCAGAATTTATTTTCTTATTGATTTTAAACACGTTTATATGTGCCGTAGAAGTTAGGGCTGTCCATATCATCCATTGCACTGGGCGTTCTCACGATACGGCCCACAGATCTGAAGCTTGTGTAATTTGTGATAGATTATTGGGAGTTGTGTCATTTTATTCGTTATGAAATGTAGAATCATAAAAGTAATGGACCCACGACTGGAAGGAGAGGTTGAGGGATAACATTTGAAAATAGGTAAAAATAAAAAGTCGTTAATCTTTTTATTTTACTAAATATATACATATTGTTTAAGTTCTTTATGGCTTTCCTAGATTTAACTTTATGTTCATATGACATTACATTGTTGTAATGACCACTATTTTCGATTCAATATGGCGGGAAAGATGTTTTTCCTTAAAAATAAAATAGAAACATGTTGCGTATCGAATTTAAAGTAATTAACGCCACAAAATGGCTAAATGAATCGTTTAATGGTTTAAGGACATCACTAAAAGTTATTTCAATTTATATTTATTTCTTTTTATTTATTCATAGTTAATGTTAAATTATATGAAGAGGAAATAAAATGAAGTCCATAGCAATAACAGACGTCTCAGTTGGGGGAAATATAAAAAAAAGTAATATATGTGTGCTGTGTACTAAGGAAGGCAAAGAGACTTTTGTGGAAAACGATAGTGATGAAACTTTTAAAAATCTGTCAGAAACAATAGTTAGATATTCAGAATGGAAAGATTAATAGTGTGTCTGTATATTAGACTATCTAAATGGTGATGGCTTAGTTGAAAACTTACGACATCTTGGGATTAAGTGGCATCCAAGCTGCTATAAAAATGTAACACATTAAAAAAGACGGCGAACAGTAGAGAACAGATATTTGTCATTTGTCACTGAATTGGAATGCTCAGAAGAAGTACTCTGCGATGGTAAAGAAACTCTAAAACATCAATTACATCATGTTTCTTATGTTACAGGAGGTGCTAATTTAAGGGATGCAGTTGATTTAAACGGAAACAGCACATGGATTGTCAGAATTAATGAATGTATCAATCAAACAGATGCGCATTCAATTGATGTTTTATTTCATGCAGCATGCTGGGCCAAAAATCTGACAAATGTTATTCGTATGAATAAGTTACAAAATAAAGGACAACCTAGTTTAACAGCTTTAGTGGATTCAGATAATGAATTTATAAATATGCTGGAAGAGTTTCTTGTTGAAGGAAATGTAACATGCATGACTAACTTGCACAGTATTTACATTAACGTATGCTACTCCAATGACCTTGACCCATCGATACAAATTAGGTGGAAAAGAGAACGGAAACTTTTCATTGAAGAAGAAATACCGGGTGTTGAATTTTCTCTTCCAAAGCTTAAGGATGAATCAAAAAGAGTATGCCTAAAAACCACAAGATATGCTGCTATACTTAAACTTGAAGAAGATGTCTTTGAAGAGCAATTCAAGACAATTTTTGCGGCTGCCAAGGTAGAAAAACTGTTTCTAATTCAAAGATTTGGTCTTTTCAAGGAAGCCTGAATGCTGACTCTGAGCAGATACCTGAACTACAGTCTGTATTTTTTAAATGGTGTCTAGTTGAAAAAGGTTCCATCTCCTCAAAAGCCAAACGTGTAAATGAGATTGATGCACGGGCTAATTGTTTGTCTCAAAGACTAATGTATGATTGTTTATCAAAACACCAGGTCGCAATACCAATACCTTCTAAAAATGTAATCAAGCATAGGCAGGAATTTCCCCTACAAGTCTCCCTTGGCTTATCTGTTCACCAGTTGACTCGCATCTCCAATCTTGTGAATTTTCTTCATTCTCTAGGACTCTTTGTTCACTATTCTCACATTTGGGACATAGAAACATTATACCAAAGTCTGTTTTCGCAAAAATGAACGTTCATAGAGGACTTTACATACCACCTGATAATGTTTCTAGTAGGTTCGTTCATTTTACAGTAGACAACATAGATTTTCAAGAAGACACTCCAGATGAGCGAAATACTCTCATGGAACAATGATAGTCGCTTTCCAGACAATTGAAGAAGGTGATATTTCTGAAAATCTTACGCTTGTTTCTGGAAATGAAAACATAAACATTCCTGAAAACATATATATGGTATTGTACTGTAGCATTCATAAGGGTGTGAGGCCAACGTACCCTACCTAGTGTGTTGATGTGCTTACTTCAAATAAGTCCGAATGTCTGACAATAACAACAACCCAAGATATAATATGGAGGCTTGAAGGAGTTGCTCATTTAAATCAGACTCAAAGAATAATTCAGGTGTTAATAACTTGCACACAATTCTATGGTCAATCAAACAAAACAAAAAAAACACGCATATCTGTCATGCCTTTGCTAGCTTCATTGTCAACTGATTCTTCTATACAGTACTCTGTATTGAAACATCTAGAAAAAGTCAATGAAATCATCAGGGGCCCTGTAAAAAAAGTAGTTGTAACTGTAGACTTTGGTCTGTACAACCCTTTGACACATATACAAATGGCTCGTTACATTGATAATTGGGTACTGATTCCAGGATATTTGCACATTATAATGGCTGCATTAAGAGCTATTGTAAATTACATTGAATCAACTGATATCCCAGAGTCATGGAATGAAAGTAGTATTTTTGGTGACACCACCGTGTGAAATTTGCTAGGCTAGTTTGTAGATCATGTAAGGCTCACATCACAACTCTGCATGCGTTATTCCAGCAGTTCCCAGACTTTCCCGACTCGCGAACCCCTTTCAAAAACATCTGAGTTGCACGAACCCCCTGGTAAATATCCATAGCCACGCACTTAATTTTATACCTATTTTTTATGAAATTTAGTTATTAATTGTAATCAAAATGTTTAATACCTTTAAATTAACCTACTATAGCTTTGTAGATAATTTTGGATACTTCAAATATAATGAAATAATATTGAAATAACGGTTATTAACAAGACATTGAAAGTCGCGCAGATTGTCACAGCTGAACTAGCTGGCTGGCTACGAGGTAAATAACTTTTTCAGAGTTTAGTAAAATGGATGGACGGTCCATTACATCAGAGAATGGCTGAAAGGCAGCCAGGTGTCTACACTAATTACTACTATGGCCGGTACTTTCCCAATGGGAATTGCCAGAGCATTCAATAGTATTTTAATGACATCACCCACTGCCAGGGGTAAAACCTCACGTTTAGAACACACTTATTTTAAACACAAAATCATAAGAAGTGCCATCCAAAGGGGCGAAAGAAAAGTACTATCTGTGCGGGCCACCATACAAGATTAGCCGTGTTCCACACTTTGCGCACCCAAAATAATAACACAGAAAAAGAGATTCGAATAACAGTGCTGTGAGATACTGACCTAACTAGGTCCTCAAATAAAGGCTTTAGACAACCTGGTTGTAGCCATTCTAATATTAGCACATATGAGGATGACGTCCATGGTGTCATGTGATATTGTGAAGTTTTAAGACCTTACGCTTGAATTATGAACGCGTGAAAGAGATGGTTCTAAAGCCTGGATCCTATCTCAAATAGAGCTCAAGGCTGCCACATTTAAGCTATATCTTATGGACATAGAAAAATATGTAGTTAACACCTCTGACATACAAAATATGTTAGCCATATTGACTAGACTAACACGTCTGATGGACTTAAAAAATAAAGAAGTCATAATGGCTAAACAAAAATTTACATAGTCTTGTTGTCTGAAGGACTTGGAAAACAACAGAATACTTGGATTATTCGATGGGTTTCCCTCGGTGTCGAGGCGGTGACTCCCACGCCCTAACCGTCATGGTCAGCGGTTTCTTCTCTAGGTGCTGGAGCAGAGTTTCCTTGTTCGACAAAATCCAAGTGATGAACTACAAAAAATAGACCTAGAAATTTCTCGTTATATACTCTTTCCTTGACCAACAAATAGGGCATTGTAAACAAAGGAATAGCGAGGACTGGGGAAAAAGTTGCCAAGTAAGTCCGCTAGGGGCGTAGTGGTCGTAGCTCGTGTTGTCGCTAGTGATCGACCGAGGACCCTCTGGTCTTTCTTCGATGTTGAGGTCAAGAGGTCAGACTTGCGTTGAAACTGCCACGCCTGTGCTTCCACCATGCTAGTAGAACAGTTGGTGAAAGCATGGTGTATCATTTCATATCATGGTGTAGCATATCAATATTAATTTTCCTCTTCTGATTCTCTTGTAGTAATTTAGGATATTGTGTGGATTCTGGTTTGTAGATGTTCTTTGATTTAAGAGACATGCTACACTACTTAAGTAAAAGTTCAAATAATTATTCATTTGTTTAAAAAATTAAAACTGAAATTAAATAAGCAAAGTACTGTAGTTAAGTTTTCTTATCTTTACTGTCACATTATCACATTTCACATGTTTTTTTAAAGTGGTTCTGGAAATTGCTGCTTTAACATAACTGAAATACCATCCTTTAATCACAGAATTCCATGCCGATTTGAGTTTGACACTTTTTAACAAATTTTAACAGCTACTCACCTCTTCACGCGACTTAGTGAGATGTTTGTGTTTTGGATGGCACAAAGCCTTAAAGTCAGGAACCACAGATGATAAATAAAGTCTCAAGTCACTTTCAGTATTGAGGCTGTTCCTGTATTTATTTTGTATAGGCATATGAAGAAAAAGATTTCTCACTCAAATACGTAGAATAAAATGATAACAAAGCTATAATAGCTTTATTCTCTAACAATGAGAAATCCTCCTTTAAATTTAACCAGAAACCAATTAATGACGAAGATTTATAGTTTTTCTTTAATTCAAAATCAGTGAAAATTTCAAGGAGCTGCTCTTTTTCACCCACGATTAATGTGGAGGATTTCAAAACTGCTGTCTCTTCCAGGGGATTGAGAATCAATTTGTTATTATGGCTGGGAAATATTCTCTGACGATTTTTCCAAGTCCCTTCGAGTGTTCTATTATCACCACGTTCTTTACATTTTCGTCCAAATAAAGCTGATTTTCTATCTTGAAGTCATAAAGGGTAGGCCTATCAAAGCACTCCGTTTGATTGCTAACTAAATACGTTTCCCAAAAGTTAATATTTTTAAGAACGAATCGATTCGGTCTTGCATAGTAAGAACGTTAATATCTGATCCCTGAAAAGAAAGGTTTAAACTATTCTTTTTTGAGAAAATATCTGCCAAATAGGCCAAATCCTGGAGCCACATTTGATCTTGCATGCACTTTGCTTCGTGAAAGAGATGGTTGTTAAGAAAAATTAAAACTTCGTATTTAAATTCAAACAATCTTGTAAGATTGTCTTACCTGTCTTCAGTGTGAGACGATAAACAGTTGTTAATGCTTCACATTTCCTCACAAAGTGCTGCAAAATTCCGCCATTACAGAAATGTTTTGGCGAACCCCTTGGAAGATTTCGCGAACCCCAGGGGGTTTGCAAACCACAGTTTGGGAACAGCAGCGTTATTCACTATGCTTCTCAAAGAGTTCTTAAAGCAGGATAGTGAGCTACAAGAATACTGTAAAACTGTTTGCTTAAAGCTGTGGGAAGCCTGGCAGAAAAAAGACTCAAAAGCCATATCATTGGTCAACAAAGATATAACTGAAGAGGTGAAAGAGTTTCAGATATACAAAAAGTTCAAAAGCTTTTGTGACAAGAAGAGTGAGAACAATCCTACCTTAAAAACAGTGCTGCACTATATGGACATGGTTTTCACTCTAATACCATTCATTTGTGCAGTTCATAATTCAAACCGGGAGTTGAGATTGTCGGCATTAAAAGAGTTAAACAATTTTTTTTGCAATGGACCTGCGGCAACACAGCCCCCTAATTTGTACTTGTATCTTAATTTTGATATTGTTTGAACCATAAATAAAGCCATATATATTTTGTTCATAAAATTTTGAGGGGATTTGAACCCCCAAAACCTGCCCTGGCTACGGCCTTGACACACGGTGTCAAAAAACTCATCATTAGAAAACCAACCAATAGGCCAGGGGTGCTACAATCAATGATTGGTGAAGTAAATAGTTTTGTAGTTATGTCCATAGTTTATTTCAGTAAGGAGTGTTTTATATATAAAAATAAAGAGTTAAGAAAGATTTAGTTTAATATAAAATTTATAAGCTTTATAAAGCGAGAACAAACTTATTTAGATATTAACCGCCGCAACAAGTAGTCAAATAACAAATAACCTCTAATAATAATAGTCAAATTTACTAGGTATATGAATACATAACGTTATAGATGAAATATATGAGGTTGTGATCATTTTTATGGAGTATTAAAAATTATAACATAAAACAAAATACTGTATTAAAACAAATGTACGAAAAGTTCAAATTAGACTTGTTAGTAAACATATGATGCAATTAAAGAGAATAAATTAAATACATTCATTGAATAAATGGTTAATTGGTCAATATATAGCTTGGCATCCAAACTGTAATTGATATAATATGTAAAAGATGGTTTGACATTGAAAACAGGCTGCTTGAATTGAAAGGGAAAATCTACAATATACAGAGATAATTATATTCTGTTGAAAATAGATTAATTAAGATTTTATAGTTAATGGAAATGAATAAATAAAGTATGATCTATAAAAATAAATTATTTATTTCTTATCTGGTGACGGAATTATCAACTAAATTCACGACTATATGTTTCGATGCTATGATTCTGAGAGAAACCAATGTAAATAAACTATAAAGATGATATGAAATATGTTGTCAAAATGGAATAAGTAAGGTTAAGGGAGAGAAACTAGTAAATTATTTTAGACAAAGTAAAAGATGAGAAAAGAAATCACATATTTATCTGGGTCTGATGAGGTGTTATTCAATCAGCTATACGGTTTCAAAGGGTTATGAATGTGCAAAGTTTGAATTTATATGTACAAATGGTAGGACATTATAGGTAGATGTGATAAAATACACATGAAAAATAAAAGTGAAATTAATTTATGAAAAGTTGGATAGTGTCACTAGTATAGAGAAATAGGTAAATATAATAGACCTATACAGTGAACTCTATAGACTACCATACAGGATAGACATAAACAACCCCTTTCAAAGGACCAAAGTGTGACGCTCAAGTTTGTCATCTGCTTGATTGTGAGGGGACATATTTAACGGTTTCTTTCAATGAATGTTCTTGTGCGAAAACGTGTATCTGGTCAATAAGTGTGTTATTGTTTGAAAATAGTGAAGTACTATATCACATTTGGCTGAAGAAACATCTACCAGCGAACGATGTCAAAATGCTATATTGCCTTGTATGTGTACAGGAGAGAAAGAGATGCCTAAAGGTTTGTCTCTCTCTCTTACACATTAGTATGCAGACAACAGCTAGAAAATTTTAGCCATAGATGTCCATCCAGCTATATTACAGAGATCAAGTGGAATTTTTTTAGATAAATTTAATAAAGTTTAAACTTGAAACAATTGTAGAAAAAAAGATGAGGACAAAAGAGAAAATGATATAAAGTACTAATATTTTCGACTCTGGCCCAAACCGGTCTTTTCTACTATTGAAGATGAACAGGATATGAACAGGATATTAGGAATGGGGATTGTATTGAGTTTGAATTGTTCAGGTTATTTCTTAATTGTGTTGATTAGGGATTGATTTTAGGAATTAATCTGCTCATTTAAAATATTTGTGTTATTGAGAATAGCTGTTTGGATTTGTAAGTTTCCAACTATGTTCATTTTAATCTCTTTGGAAGAAGAAAGTAAAACTTGTATACAATTTATTGATGGGTGTGGGTTTATGTCCAAAAAGATTTAAATATTTGGCGAATTTAGATTTGCATCTATTTTATTTAAAATTATTTAAATGTTCAGAATATTAAAATAAAGGTTAACTTCCTGGTTTTTCCGTTGTAGCCTATACTGTGCTACAGTCACAAGTTAATATCTAGCCTAAATGTCACTTTTAAGATTGAGATTAGATAGTAATTATTAGAGTTATTTAATATTATAGCGTCAGTGTGGGCTGGTTTAATATAAATCTTATATTCAAATTTGTGATTTTTATTTTTCATGGTTTGTAGGTCCAAGTAGTTAATGCTATTGATTCATGTTCATGTTCAAAAGTGAAACTTAGCTTGGGATGTATATTGGTGAAAATATCAGTACTATTCAGGAAATAATTATTAATAATTTTGTCGTAAATAATGAAAATGTCATAAACATAATATCTCCAATAGAATTATTAAACATTAATTTTATAAATTTGTTGAGATGATTAATATTTTTAGATTAATTGTTTTGCATACATATCTAAGACATACTGCAGGAAATGAGAGAACCCATTGCAAGGTACTGTTTTTGAGAATATAATTTATTGGTGAATTGAAAATAATTCTGATTGGATATGGTTTCAAATAACTTGGTGATTTAGACGATGTATTCCTTAGAGAAATTATTATATTTTAATTTATTTTTACAATACTGATAGTTTGATTGATGGGTTCATTAGTGTATAAATTACTTACATCCAATGACATAAACTTTGATGGTGAAATTTGGAAATTGTTTTTAAATTTATTTGTTAGATCATCAGTACTTTTAATTTCGTATATATTAGGAAGTTGTAAATTGTTCTGTAATATATTAATTATTTTCTTATATATTTTATAGTCTGGAGTATTTTGGTAGCTAACTAGGAGCCTTATTGAAATTTTTGGTTTATGAATTTTAGTAAAGATATGAAGATGGGTGCCTTAGGTTTCATATTGAAATGTTTCAATTTGTATTTAAGATCTATTATTATTATTATTATTATTATTATTATTATTATTAAATAAGTTTGTTTTAAAATATTTAAATTAAATGATACTATTGTTATGTGCGAAGTCTAAGGTTTTGAAAATATAATCATCATGGTTAATAAGGATTATGACATTACCTTTGTTGGCTTTGACGTTAATTATTTACTGTCAAGAACTTTAGTTTTAAGTTTTTGTATGGTGGAACGTTCATTATATAAAATTGTTTTATTAGAATTATTATTTTGAATGATTTTTAAATTGGTTTTATATTAAGTGTCGTGTTTGATCTCTTTTGTCAAGATCAATATGTTGGATGGCACATTCACAGTCTATGATAAGTGAGTGTATTTTATTGGTGATGGTAAGTACCACAGTAAGTTTTCTTCGTTGGAAGTTAATTGAGTTTTAATTAGGTTCAAGATTTGTAGGTCGAATTTACGGGTTAGTTTGTAAATTGTTTATTTGGTAGGGCTCTGTAATTTGATAAAATTATTAATTTATTGTTTAAGCATAATATGTTTTAGTGAAGGATTTCATTAATTTGGTTGTTAATGTGAATGGAAAGTTTGTTCCAGCTATAAGGGTGTGATGAGATTGGAAGTTCAAGATTTAATAAATAAGTTTGGTAGTTCAAATATGGTTTTTTCTTGTATATAAAACCAATTTTATTTTTGTCTCTAATAATTTGTAATGATTTGATAAATTTAGTTATTCTTTTATAATTGTTATTGAAGTTTAATTCAGCATAAATAGGTATTACTTGAAAACTCAAACAATTTTGAGAGATTATCAGACCCTATCACTGTCTAGTTACAAATAGGGCTAAATATGGACGCTCAAATCCAATTCGGGCGTTGGTTACAAATCTATGTAGTACTTACACCATTAATAAATGAGCAATATAAGAAAGAGTTGTAAGAAAGGAGGACAAAGCCATCAAGATATAGAAACGCTTCACGCATTCTTCAAGGCCATCATGCCTTCCAGTTAAAAAGGAATCTTATCTCCTCCTAACACAACAAACCCCATTAATGGCTATTTGATGACAATAATTGTCACTGCACCCGTTTAGAGGAATCAATTCCCGTAACTCTCTTTCCACGCACCCTGATTCCTCTCTCAAAACTAACTTGGTATTTATTAGACCTTAGTAAGGAAAGAGTAGAAAGAACACAGTCAGATAAACATGACGTCAATCCCAAGAGGAAAATGCCAGGAAGAAGACTCCCCTTCCAACCCAAATACAACTGATATCTATAACATCATAGGCTCAATACGAACTGAATGAGCCAGATGGGGTGGAGCACCTCTATCCAAACAGCCGGAACGATATCAAATTTGGCACCCGACCTAGGGCTAGCCATCCCCAATCAAATGACCGAGAGACAGAAGTCATCCACGGACCCACAAACCCACAGCTTATTTCAAACAATTTTATAGTTAATACAAACTAGGAGCACCCACAACTACACCAACCATTTTACAAAGATGTCTTGAAGATGGACAAGAAACCAATGTGGAATCCCATAGTTTCCAACACTGGACGAACAAGAAATATTCTGCGCCGAATGCAACGACTGGTTTCAATTCCCATTGCACATTTTAAAATCTAGTTAGTTGGAGGCCGACAATATAACCGAGGTCTCAGATGATAATTACAACACAGGAAGGTGTAGGTGAGTGGTTGTTTGACTAGACCCCAGGTCCCTGTCCTGGTCTAAAGACCAAGAACCACACAACACAGGAAGGTGTAGGTGAGTGGTTGTTTGACTAGACCCCAGGTCCCTGTCCTGGTATAAAGACCAAGAACCACACAACACAGGAAGTGGTAGGTGAGTGGTTGTTTGACTAGACCAAGAACCACACATCACAGGAAGGTGTAGGTGAGTAGTTGTTTGACTAGACCCCAGGTCCCTGTCCTGGTATAAAGACCAAGAACCACAAGTGAGCATATTAAACAAATTATATTACAGATAGCTCGGGTCCAAATCCCTACTGGTTGCACGGCCTAGATTTTTCTGTTATTGAATTTGATATTTTTTATTATTGGATTCTTGTATATTTCCTTAAAATTCATGCTTATTCCACTATCCTTAGGTTAGCCCAAGTTATGGATAGCCAAAACGGGCATTATTTTTAACACACATCATTAAAATAGAACAGAATTATTAGTTTTATGAAAATTTTTAAGATGTGGATAATTTGGTAAAATGATAGGTTTTTACGTTCAAAGTAGTACCTGTAATCCTCACCCAGTTTCCACAGCATACCCTCCATATCTTCCAACCAAGTCTGCTGTCGACCAATGACGCAGCCAGGTCGACAAATGCGGAGCCATGCGATTGCTTCTCGAGCTGCCATGTGATAGTGTTTGACCAGGTAGGCTCCAATTAGAGAGCCAGTTCTTCCTAAGCCAGCCTGTTACGAGTCAATAACTGGCACATAAATTAACAGGTAGTGAACCTTAAATGCATCCTATATTTAAATAGCATGTCCTTGTTCCTTGAGCTTAGTATAATAAATACAGTTTGTTTTCGTACACACACAACTTTATATAATAATTTTAATGTGGTTTCCTCCATACGGACATTCCCGTAATTACAACGATTTGCCACCTGTGTGTTGATATTCATTATATTATAAGATAACATTATTTATGTAATTGTATCATTGTGTAATCTATTAAAATTATACAACCCTAACGGGTAGTAAAACATGGTAATAAAATAAATACATATTAAAACATACATTTACAAAAAAAATGCGAAGCAAACATTTCTTAGTATCAAGTTATTATAAAATACTTAGCTAATGTTAAAATAAGTTAAATTCTAATGTAAATTATAATAGTAAATACAACATTAACTGTTTTGGTAACCATTGGTCTTAATGTGTACTTACACGACTTATCCTTTTATTCTGTACGTAATAAATATCAACATCCACGACTTTGACACTATTTTAATACCACCTTTCACCCAACACACCATCTATAACAGCTAACAAGGCCTCCATTTAAAAGCAGCTAAAGCAGTGGGGGTTGTCCAAAATATACAATGAATTCCCAACCAACAGTTGTATTTACTACTAATCAAATGATTAATGAATATTGTTTATAGTTTAATACAGAATTTATCAAATATTCGAAGCAAACCACAGCAACATATCATAGTGAGATATTCACTATTAATGAGAAGTGAAAGTAATATGTCATCCTTCGTCCAAGCTGTAAATAAACTATCTCCACTGTAGAAAATTTATAATACAGCTCAAATATGGAATTGGATTAAAAAAATATTTATCTGAACCAAAGTTTTCTTGATACTATGATCATTAGGAAATGCAACGGAACTTTGATTGAAAACTCTTTACCATGTAGTTACTTAACACATGTGACTGAAACGCTACACTCTAGCTTACATTGGTGTGGAGTTCACATCTACTTTAATCAAAAAAGCGCTCGAAGCTTCGATTGCAACGTACATTCCTAAAGGTGCGCCACAGGCTCCTTTGCATGATTCTATCCTTATGCACGTCTGGTATATAAAGAGGTTGAGGAAGGCTCGGTAAGTCTTAAGAGATGCACTGTAGAGAATGACAACTGGAACTGAACAGCCCAAGAGGTCCGTTTGAGGACCCAGAAATTCAGGAACAGTAGCCTTTCTGGGAGGACAAGAGCTTGTGCACACAGGACAGGTCATTGTGATAGAGAACGAAGACTGGGGAGGCCAACCCTGACCAGGATAAGTCAAATGTTATTGCCGAGAATTTAGAAACGCAATTAATACTGACTGACAACAGACAAGACCCGGTGCATATTGTACACTTGGAGGTCATTGTTGTGGTCTCAAAAATACCCTTAAATAAATCCGATCTTATGTACGAAACACTGTAATCACAAATCTACCTTAAGAGGCAATATACTTTTTTGTGGAATTGTTCAGTAGTGTCCTTCTTTGTAGCATGATGGTGCTTAATTCTTCATGGTCATGTGAGTATTTACTATCACCACTCATCTCTAGGGATGGTTAGTAAGAACGATGCTAGGCAGTGCCTACTTAGGATTGGGCAAAACCGTGCTGTCCACTAAAAATATCTGGGAATAGTTTTTCATCGAAATGGATCATCAGACTTGAATGCGGCTTTCGCGCTTGCAGCATGTTGAGAGCGATCCTGCGGCCTCAATCTACGAATATAGCTCACGGATAGAAAAAAACATTGCTGCGTTTAGATCTCACCATCATAGTCATCACTAGGTTCAACTTCTTCGCTGTTAAAATTTCTTGACACCTGTCCAGCGCCAGTAGACTACGTATCCTTATTTCTTCCATCTTTAATAATTCAGTCTCTTACGGGAATTTCATTGCCTTCTTATGTTCCTTCTTGGCTATATTTATGTATACACCACCAATGACATATTTTTCTTCAGACGTTTGTTATATAAAGAAGTGTTGGTCCTTTTCAAATTTTATCAGGCTGAAGGCAACATGGTGAACATTCAACTACACACACGCCTGAAAAATGAGTAGGTCTAACTTCTAGCACTCACGACGTCTAGCCCAAAACAATGGCAGAAATAAAATAAGTTCTGCACCGTAATATACATTACTAGACGACGTATTCCTGACGATCGCACTAACACAAAAAAAAGTTCCACCAGAAAGATTACTTTGTTTGACCATACAAACAAAGCCACACAAATAAAAACCAGTCAACTTGCATTTTCACAACCAGATCTTACCACAAATCCACACCAGCATAATCTGGGCCTGTTGATTTGATAGATATATATATATTTAATATATTGTAATTGACTAAAATGTGAAAATTTATTAATTGTGCTAAGTACAAAAGAACAGTGCCGTTAGCTTGTCTCACAGATAAAGAGAGAGAGTAAAAGGAGTTAGTGAACATATGCTAGCACTAGATGGCAGCACCATGCAGTGTTCTTATATCTTCAACACTTCCTCCTAAGCCACAGCTGCCGACGTTCACACTTTGTTGATAGGTCTCTATGTGCAGACACCTATGCGTACACGTAACATCTTGAATCACTCTCGACCCAATGGCTTCGTCAATAAATCCGCCAGCTGCTTTTGTCCATCGATGTGCTCCACAGCAATCCAACCATCCAAGTAGCACTCACGTACAAAGTAGTGCCGCAGCGCACTTAAATGTACTTCGATCTTTTGTGGAACGCGGGGATTTTTTTTGTGTAAGTTTCACTGCACTTGCATTGTCCACTTGCAGCATTGGCATTTCGTCACCTTTAGCACCGAGTTCACCAAATAGAGTCTTCCACCACAGCAACTCCTTAGCGCCTTCACTGGAAGCGAAAAACATAGCTTCCGTTGTCGACAAAGCTACCAGTCACTGCAATTGGCTTGACCACGCCACTGCACCACCTGCATAGATCCCCAGGATGCCACTCGTTGCCATCGTGACTTGATGTCATCAGCAAAGTCAGCATCACTGAATGCTTCAAGCATTCTTTTGATGTTACTTGTTTGATACAGCAGTTCGTAGTTGCTCGTTCCTCGCAGATACTTGTAGATACGTTTGACGTCCATCCTGTCGGACTCTGTCAGTTTTTCTATTGCCCGGGCAGCCCAAGACACAACAAACGCTATATCTGGTCATGTTGCGATCATCAGATATATGAGGCATCCTATTGCCTCACAATATGGCGCATTATCCCCAACAAATTTCTTAGTTCTACCATCACTTCGGTCACAAGGCGTTTCCACGTCTTTAAAACACACATAGTACCTTGCACTTAGAAAACCTTCCACCGATATCGGTACGCTGACATCAGCATTGGTCTTACAAATATACAAGGACCCACTTGCCATGGAACAGCATCACGATGTTGACACGCCCTGAACCATCAGTAAATGTTTTCCCTTTATTTGTCAAAGATATGTCAACTGGAGATGAATCCTTGCTGTAAGTGGCCAAATATTATTGTGCACTGTTATAAGATGTGACGCACCTGAGTTGCATACCCACGTACCCGACTGTCTCATGCCTCTGATTGCTTAGAATGCTGTACCCTTACAGCCGTCTGTAAACTGCGTACCTGATGAGTTTGAACTACCTGTTGCTGTGGACCTTATCAGCCTTCAGATTCCAACAATTCTTCTTCACATGACCAACTTTTATACAGTATAAACAAGGGCGGATTTCTTTATTGTTGTACGTTGGTTATTTTACACAACGGATTTACATATTGTTGCTTTTGTCACTGCTGAATGATGCTTCGTGGTCGGCACATGTACCTCGAAAGCACTCAATTCCACTGCTACTGTATTTGCTTATTGTCATCAAGATACTCCCAAACATTGCTGAATTCCTGGTATCCATGACCAACTGTCACCAAAGTTTGTCCACGCAGAAGCTCAACTGGTATGTCGTGTGACACTCGTTGACGAAGTTCTGTATTCATATCTGCAAACAAATTTTCGACCTTTGCAACGTAAGCTGCAATCTCCATGTTCAGATCACGCTCGAGCTTGAAAAACTCCGTCATCAGCAGACTTAATCGTTGAATGCGGCTCTGTTCATACAAGCTGACAAGCTTGTCCCAGCTATACTTGGCGTTGGTATAAGTAAATACCAAATCAGCAACTGATTGACTCAATACGCTCACGCCGTCCACGCGTTTTCCTGCTTCCAATCCATCACATTTTTTTCAATCGTCTGTCGTGGCAGTTTCAGCGAGAACAGGTCATTTTCGGGTTTCGTTTATAACAGTAAGCATTTCATATTGTTTAAAGTGCATATTTATTTGCCACTTCCACTTGGCCCAATTAGAGGCACCGAAAGGTTTTTCGATCTTTATTTTAGAATCTGTCGCCACTACGATTGCTAGAAAAAAATTCAACTACACACACGCCTGAAAAGTGAGTAGGTCTAACTTCTAGCACTTACGACGTCTAGCCCAAAACAATGACAGAAATAAAATAAGTTCTGCACCGTAATGTACATTACTAGACGACGTATTCCTGACGATCGCACTAACACAAAAAAAAGTCCACCAGAAAGATTACTTTGTTTGACCATACAAACAAAGCCACACAAATAAAATCCAGTCAACTTGCATTTTCACAACCAGATTTTACCACAAGGCAGCACCACTCAGTGTGCTTATATTTTCAACGGCTTTTAACTAACATTGACTGAGGATGTTGGATTTTTAAGTACTAAGTAATTATCCATCAGGATTAAGAAATCATGATAACTGAACTATCATCAAGACAAGTTTAAACAAGTACTATCAAAATATGACGAAGTCGTTTTAACTATAAAAAATAAAAAAACATACACAGATATATTTGACCACTGATGGAAATAACCCGCTGGTAAGAACGAATCTATAAGTATGGTGAAGGGGAATATTTAGCATTGAGATTTCTATACAGTGAGTACAAATCCCCTTAAAGATTTGATCAGGGCCACGTCTAGGGGGAGGTAAAGGGGGTGAGTGTACAGATAATTAATAACAATAAGTATTCGCTTAATGATAGGGTTCCATTGCAATTTCCTGAAAATCCTAACTTTAAGTAATTTAAGATTTACGTTATTCGAGTAATATGCTGCAGTACTGTAGATGCTAGTTCTACTGCTGTTGGCCTACAGAAAACTAACAGTACAATGGTGCAAAGAGGAACTAACTTAATTGGATTGGTTGTTTCCATTTAATATAGTACAGTCATTAATTGGGTTGATCAATATTCCTTAAAACATGAGAAGGTAATAAGTACTTATTATAACGGCTTAATACTAAAAATAAAAAACTGCCGTACAAATAGGGTATGGGGGCTAAGATTGTTTTGCCCCGGGCCTCACAATATCTTCAAACGGACCTGGGTTTGATTAATATAATATAGTGGGTGCATTAAACTTGTTCGTTATTACTAATATTATATACCCAACATACCATTACTTCTGATATTAGCTCTGCGACCCACAGTGTTCTAAAATACCTTGCTATCCAATGGTGTGCCAGAATATTGTTTGAAAATATACCCCATTGTCTCTTCCACTAACCTTGCAATACAATGGTGTACCAGAATACTATATACCCAAGCAACCATTGCCTCTTCCACTAACCTTGCAATGCACAGCAACTCCTCCAGGTGTATTTTCGCAAATCTTCAAGAACTTCTGTGTAATGTGTTTCGAAGGAATGCTCCCATCTGCCATATACAGCTCATAATGTGCTATTCCAACTTTAGTAAAACTACAAACAGAATAGACAAGATAATATAGAAGATTATTAAAATATTTTATCCCATAAAAAAGGTCCATAAAATGATCAATTAGAAGACACTCGTGTAAAGTAAATACATTTTCTATGTTATATTTTAAATACGCGACAGGAAAACTCGAGCTCAGCTTTTAATGAAAATATTTGCAGAAATGGAGCACACACAAACATATAAGTATTATTTTAATTTTGGTAGTGAATAGGTTGGGAACAAGGGTTTCAAATCACATGCAAATATTTTGTGGATTTCCGCATGTTTGCTAAATATGTTCCGCAATTTTGCAAAATATATGTCTTATATATATGTGTGTGTGTATTTAGTATTTTGCCATATGTTTTGCAAATTTTGCACAATATTGTCAAGTTTGTGTTAGTTATGCTTAAAATGTGCCAAGTTATTTCGTTATTGTCGTATTTATTTTCTAAATTGGCAATGTTATATTGTTATTCTTGAAGGTAAGAAAGTGTTGCATTAGTCGCTGGAAGGGTGTATAGATGCTGAGGATTCTACGGAGGGGTGTATAGATGTGTAGGGGAAATGTGGTCTTCCCCTCTTTAGAATCGTGCTTGTTTTATTTTTCTTCTGAGGGTGTGTGACGTAAGTATCAGTGTTGACCTTAAACTCTCTATTGAACGTAAATATGTATATAAGCGTGTAGAAGTGAACAGTAAATATAGATTGTACGCAATGTTCAGACGAGTGGGATATCTGTTAGAGGAGATGGGAGAAGTTGAAATTAGCGAGAGGGATATAAGTTATTACACACCTATAATAGATAATAATGGTATTCATATAGATGATAGAGGCTACACAGAAATTGTAAGGGTATTACGCATAAATTATGCTGTTCGAATCCCGGCATGGGGAGCACATTCAATACGAGGAAGGGTGCGTGGAATCATGTCCTGTTTTTGAGCTTAGAGGAGACATGTCATCCTAGCATTGGTGGGACGGACAACACCACCACTATCCAAGAGGAGGCTATAGGTAAGGAAGATGGATGTGGGAGTATCCACCTAGATACCAGTACCGGTGAACCAGCCCCTCTACCAGTGAAGACATTACCATCAATGGTTTAAGTTTATATTGAATGGAGGTAGATTAACCTAGTATTGGTGTGTTAGTTGTATTGAACTTTAAGAAAATAGAAACAAGGAAAAACATTGACTGGTGAGCATAAACTTACATTATTACTGAAGGATAAAAATGACTGACAAATATGAACTTAGATTGATATTGTATGTATTATTTTGTAAAACCTATGTTTAAATTAATAACTGTATTAAACGATAGGTATAGTTTCATTTCATTGATAAATAAATAAAACACACACATAAGTAACATATTTACTTTATCGTTATTTAATTCAATTTCAATGATGAAATACATAAAACAAAAACATAAGAAAATTATTTCTTTTACAATTAACGTTTGGATTTAACTGTTAAATAATAACATTCATCTTGTGATTTAAAGGGAATTATTGAGACTATGGTTAAAAGTGATTATGTACCAGTAAACCTATACGTTATGGACTTATGTTTATTTCTATAATAGTAGGTATTTATTCTATTTTTTGCATCATATGACAAGTTTTATATTTTTTGCCATCTCTACATACAGAAAAAAACAAATCTCCAATGATAACAAAATTAATATTGTAAAATAAATTATATATAATCCAAACAAATCAACAAAACTCTCATCAATCAACAGAAGAACGTTATTATTTAGAACATGAATATTCAAAGAATGTCACAACATGGCACCAAAGTATTTATAAGGCAATAGTTATAATTTTTAATATCATAAACGAACCCACCCGAACAAAACTTTCATGCATCAACAATTTTTTTTTGAAATTTCGGGATTCTGAAATATAACATTTTTTCAACTATTTAAAATATTAATTTATTTTAGGAAATGCTTCCCCGTGTACCAATTTTAAACTATATCATAATTATTTTTAAAAGCCAATCATTTGTAAAGTACCCTTATATTATTATTTTAAAAGAAACATGAATAAGTATTTATCTTTTTTTATATATTAACTTAGTGATAGTGCTGTTCTCTAGTAAACACGGAATGAGCTAAGGAGAGTCTCAGCTGCTGCCATCTATCAGACAAGTGGTACCCCAATTAAATGGATAAAATTCAGGATTTTGTGGCTATTATGAAAATGGATGCAAATCAGACTTTTATTTGTGATGGTTTTTTAAGAAAATGTCTGAATGGATACAATTCAGGATTTTGTGGATATAATGCAAATAATTACAGTGGATACAAATCAGGATTTTTGTATAAAGTCGTTTATTTAAAAAAAACTGTCTGAATGGATACCATTCAGAATTGATACAATTCAGGATTTTGTGGATATTATGAAAATAGATACAAATCAGACTTTTTATTTGTGATGCTTGTTAAAGAAAATGTCTGAATGGATACAATTCAGAATGGATACAATTCAGTCGTCTCGTTGCATCAGATATATTTTCAAAATCCGGGGGCAAAATATGTAGCACCTCAGCTCGTATCAATTTTCATGAGTTTCAGATTGAATATTAATGTGAATGAAGTACCATTGTAAAGTTAAAAGAAGTCGGCACTAATTTATTTACTTCCCCCATTTATTACACACGTTTAAGTATACAAAATAATTCATTGAATATTGCATTTATTAGGCAGTTTTTTATGCAATTAATTGAAGGTTCATTGAAATAATATTTATTTCTCTTAATAAACCTCTTCAAGTACTTCTAACATTCCAAATATGAAATCTTTGCATCATTTGGTTTTTCTAAAAATTGTTGCATTAGCTACTAAAATTTCAAACTTTGAATAAACTTTGTGCTTAAAATATATATCTAATCTATATTTAATACACTGATCCAAGTTTGGTTTAAGAATTCCTACTAATATACATTTATATAATTTATATATTATTAATTTTGGGCCATACACCCTTAAGGTGCGGTCCCATAGCTACTAATACACAGTAAAAATGACTGATTTGCGACCGAAATTCTAGATAAACCAATATTGATTTTTTTATTATTATGATTGTATGGACACATTTCTGAATTGCTAGTGGATTATATAATTAATTTTTATGCATATATTTTTAAAAATTAACTCAAAAAACACATTTTTGAAAATGGTCGGATTAAATAAATAAAACATACAATCTTAAGTTTTGTGTGTAATTTACAAATATAATATTTTTAATCATGTAAATCTATTCCCTGGGCCATAAACCAGTCATTAGTTACATACATATTTAGGTCTATTATAAGATAGGGGCGACAACCCCCACCATACCTACTCAAGCCAAGAGAGAGGGTACTTGTCTGATAGAACCCAAGATAGACTCAGTCGGCAGTAATCCTATTGTTCTCTTGACAGGACAACACTAACAGCCTTGAAACTTGTACAGAGGACCAGTTACAATATTTCAGATGTATTTTTTTCTGAGTCTTAAAAAAATCTTTGCAAGCTAGAAAGTGAAACTACATCAATATTATTTCATAAAATATATCATTTAAAATACTAATGGGGATTTTTTATGTGCAATTTATGAAAACAAAGATTATATCAGCACACGACTTACAAACTGGCTTTTATCTGTGACATACATAACAGTTTACTAAAGTTAAATTACCTACTTTACCTGGAATCGAAATCGGGACCCTTAGCATAGTAAGCACAAGTGCTATCGATCTAGCTAAAGTGTCGGTTAAATATATAAAGAGAAATGTATTACCTCCCGACATACAAAGTATTTAATTATTTACATTTATTTTGTATTGAAGATTGAATAGTTTTCTAAAAAACACAATTATTTTTATGCTTCTATAATACTTAACTTTTTGGGGTCAGCGTAGCTTTTCGAATTGTTCGAAAACTATATTCTATCCGACAAGTAGACCAGGGTTGGAGTGGGCCTTCAAAAGGGCGCGGAACCTGAATTTTTAGAGGCCGTAAACTATTTTGAATAAGCCACATTTTTTAACTTATTTACTGTAAAATAACCATACGAGTGCTGGTAGAATTCAATAACATTCATTAATAATAAAAATATTAGTAGTTACTGCAAGGACTTTCAAAATAATATTATTTTTGTTTTCCTCATGTGGCTCAAAGCATTGTTTAATATTGTGAATTTCATAAGATATTTTTAATAAATATAGTATAAAGAAAAATTCATGGACTAGGTGAATTTTATCTCTCAAAAGTATAAAAAATCTAGCATTTAAGGAACAAATTGTGCAAGATATTATACTATATCCTTGGCAAGGATCCTCGGATTATTTGCAAGGCCGTAGTCAAGGGGGGGTTTTGGGGGTTCAAACCCCCCCAAAATGTTATGAACAAAAAATATATGGCTTTATTTATGGTTCAAACAATATCAAAATTAAGGTACAAGTACAAATTAGGGGGCTGTGTTACCATAAAAAGAACTTCAGAGAGCTTCTAGAAATGTTCAATATTTATAACTTTTTCAAGCCTTCGACAGTTGGGGGTTGTGTTGCCATAAAAACACTTCAGAGGGCTTCTAGAGGGGTTTAAATATATAGACTTTTCCTAGCATCCGGCAGTTAGGAGGTTATGTTGCCATAAAAACACTTTAGAGAGCTTCTAGAACTGTTTAATATTTTGAATTTGTCCTAGCCTCCGGACTCTCTTGCTGTCCACACATACTTTATATTCGGTGTTCGTGGATGAACTGCTCTCAGGTGATGTGTGGTAGTCTACCGTCTCTCTGTGGAACAATGTTCGTTACTCGCTATGTACGACAAATATTCGTACATGAAAACGAATATTTTCTCCACACTTGCGTGGGTTATATCTAACATTGAATAAAGGTGGATGAATAACGGACGTGTGGACCCGCCTTAAGAGATGTCTGAGTAAAAAGATTAAAATTTGTATAAAATATATCTGTGTTGTATTTTCTTTCTAAAATTTTTAATTTAATTTTGGTTTTTATATTAATTTTCTAACCTTCACAGGGGGGTCAACTGACCCTTTGACCCCCCCCCTGAATCCGCGCCTGTATATATGCACCTCTAGACTATATATATTATATATTTCCTAGCCTAAGGCAGTTAGGTGGTTATGTTGTCATAATAAACACTTCAGAGAGCTTCTAGAACTGTTTATCATTTATAATTTTTTCTAGCCTCCAGCAATTGGGGTATGTGCCCACCAAACCCCCCCTGAAATCATCGGCTGGCTACGGCCTTGACTATTTGGAAACCGCCTGTCTCAACAACATCCGTCCTGAGCAAACTGGGTTCGTCTCGCTCGGATTACCTCAACTAAACCTGACTTGTATCAGCGCTGAATACAAGTCCCTTCAAACCAACACATTCCAAAATAAATTTTCATTTTCACGTCAAGGCCAAGATTAAAAAATATTAATTTTAGAATTGTTAAATGGATTCAACTTAACATATTCAAATACTGAGATCGTAATACAACCCTCTCCCACTCCCTAGAATAAATTTTGATCACAACGTTCTTTCTATCAACATTTTCAATTTCTAATTTATCTCATTAACTTACTATGACTAGTAGATAGTATTAAATTGACATGACACGTATTATTATGTTATGAATGGGATTTATTTAGCCTCCTTTCCTTGGTATAATTATTATCTTCACATCACCCAACGAGAATGCTGGTTACTTGTCGTACGGACAAAAAAAAAAGGTAATCGAGAGGTTAGAAAAAGATGATGATTTTTGGAAAATTGAAATAGAATCAAAATTAACTATATTTTATTGAAATTGCATATTGCCAGAGCTAATAGATCCTAAGCACACTTGATCAATGAAAATAAGAAATCCAGAATATATTTTGAATGCACAAAAGACTAAAACAAAGTAGCCAAATATTTTGGAAATAAAGTAATTGTATAGATATTTACCCTTTATTTTAAAAACTGTCACTAAAGTACCATTATTGATTAAACATGTATTATAGTGTGATATACTCTAATATATTGAAAAAAAGTATTTTATTTTAATGGTTACTAGATATTTCTATATAATTGTGTTATGTTACTGTGATCTAGTGCAATAAGAGACAAACACCTTAGTCAACTAGAGCATCTCTCTATAAAATTAATTCAACAGTAATGTTTTAAATCCCTTTCCAACCAAATGCCCTCACACAATAAGAAACTAAATCCTACAAACGTGCTTGGCTCACACCGTTTTGAGAGTAGCTCCTGAATATACTATGTACTGTTATCAAATGAGGAATATATGAATAGAGGACACCTTTATTTGTATGCATTCATCTACACTATAGACTCATTAGTTCCACTTGTTGAATGGCGTACCAACCAAACAGTTTCCGTATTATGAGTACCACCAAAATAGTGCTGAATATTTAATATTTAGGTACATTTTAATGACACAACACCATTTATAGATTAACAGTGTTTATTTATCATTATTTAACATTTCTACTCAATCAATATGAATAGGGCACACGTATTAAAGAGATATAAAAAATGCTTATATTTACACCTCCCCCATCCCCCCCCACAACTGTTTGGATCTCTTTCCTTTTGGTTTGACTTGGTCCTAATATATTTATGGTATTTGATGAGACATTATCTTTTTACAACTTGAATTTTCTTGTTTTGTTTGGCTTCTCATGAAGTACTACCTGAAATATTTGTACGTACCACGGCCTGGGAACTGCTGCTCTAGATAATTGAGCCAAATACTAAGCTAATTATTTAATTCCCGTTGGGGGAGTAATATTTATATTTTGATTAATTTACTGCCTTGAGGTCTGTCCTAGAATTACGCTAGTTTGTGAGTCGTGCGTGTATAAAGTCACTTTCCAGTGTAGTTATTCAGAAAGGGTACGATAAATATTCAACTCTAATATTTAAAAAGCTTCTAAGTCATGAGCTAATATAGTCAATCTTCAGCATGTTTAGAAAGTGCATGAATAACTTTGCAAATGATTTTAAACATCTATAGCATCATTATATTATATATATAATCAGTCACAATTTTTTTTCCAAACAACATAGCAATAAGCAATAGGCAATGGGCGTATGTTAGTTATGTTTACATTAAACGCAGATTTAGAACTGTTTCAATTTACTAGAAAAATGAAATAGTTTTCTAAGTAGTGTATATCAGAAATAGGAACACAACTTATTCACTGTATCCTGTTTATTCAAACACTTTGTGAACCCAATACTTGCTTTGTTTGTCGTTCAGAATACAGACAACCAATCGACCAATAGAATGACACACGCCAGGTTGGGGAAAGTAACAGAGTGGTGGGGGTATTTCCTCTCTTCAAGCGGGTACTCAGTTCGAGAAGGAAGATAAGATCCAAAAGGAAATTTGGTCTTCTATTCTACCGCACCTTAACAATAAGCCTATTTTAACTCAATCAGACCTTTATCAGTTCTATTGAATCACTCTTCTAACTAAGGTTAACTTACCGGCACCCACCAATTGTATTCATGCAATAGATAACATTTATAAACTGTTTCCTTGAAACATGATAAGATTGATAATGAGCTAATCATTTGATATGAATACAACTTAGAGTTTACCTAATGTATTTATCAACTGATGGTGGATCATGGCATGGTGCTGTTTTGGCTGGAGAACTGCACTTTCACACAAACAAACGTCAGAGTTCATTTACCAAGAAAATAACTCATGGGTGAGTAATTCACACACCGTTTCTATAGTCCTTGACAATGAGGAGCTAAACGTAATCACTTTTAAAAGAGATAATTTACTAAATGTTTGATTTTACTAGAGACACTTAAAAGGAATGCCTAAGGTAAAGGAAAAAAGAGCTTATGCCAAGTGACTTTTGATTAATACTCAGGCCATTTATACTAAGTATGTTTATGTATTAATTGCCCTCTGGCCCCTGACTCCCACATACACACACACACACACACACACACACACACACACACA